>VYZU01090438.1:44909-84591 GCA_013401355.1 Ceyx cyanopectus | reverse complement strand
GGTTGTGGAGTCTCCATCTCTGGAGACACTTAAGACCCGCCTGGATCTGTTCCTGAGAGACTTGGTCTAAGTGATCCTGCTCAGGCAGGGGGGTTGGACTAGATGATCTTCTAGGTCCCTTCCAGCCCCTAATTTCTGTGATTCTGTGATTCTGTGATTCTGTGACATTGCTCCTCAGCTCCAACCTCAACCTCCCCTGGGGCAACATGAGGATGGTTCCTCTTGTCCTGTCTCTTCTTCCAACCCCCCCATGTCTCCAGCCTCCTGTCAGGAGCTGTCAGAGCCAGAAGGTCTCCCCTGAGCCTCCTTTGCTCCAGGTCCTTCAGCTGCTCCTCCCCACACTCCTGCTCTAGAGGTGAGCTCTGCAGGTGCTCAGAAGCAGGGAAAGGGGAAAGGGATAAGGTGTTTCTCTACACAAATGCCCTTCTTGGAGCTTTTGGGATTTGCTGAGTAAGAGTCTGTCTTTTCTCCCCCATCACCACCTTTTCTGGTTCTTTTTTCCCTTTTTTACTTTTCTCTTATTCCTTTTCCCTTTTTTTCCCCTTTTCCTCCTTTACTTCCTTCTCCCTTTTCTCTTATCTCTCCTCCTCCCTTTTCTCTTCTCCCTTTCCCCTCCTTCTCCCTTTTCCCTCCTTTTCCCTCCTTCTCCCTATTCCCTCCTTCTCCCTTTTCTCTCCTCCTCCTTTTCCCTTTCTCTCCTTCTCCTTTTATCTCAATTTCCCTTTATCTTTTCAGTTTTCTCTCTTCCCTTTTCCCCCTCTTCCCCTTTTCCCTTTTTCCCTATCTCCTTTTCCCTTCTCCCCTCTCTTCCCTCTTTTCTCTTTTTTTCCCCTTCTCTTTTTTTCTTTTGTTGCTTTTTTCTCTCTTTCTCTTTGTTTTGTGTGGGGGGTTTTTTCCTCCTTCTCAAAAACAAAACATAGTCCAGCAACAGGTTTTCCAAGGATGAGCAGGACATCCCCTCACTCACCTTCAGACTGTTGTAGGCAAAATCTTCATGGTCTGAAGCCACTTCAGTCTTTGTTTCAATGATCTGTGTGGATTAAAGAGATAAATTGGTATTTAAAAGCAGCCAGAGGAGCTTCCATGTGCTACAGGATGGCTTAGGCTTGTGTCCAGTTCAACTGGTCATTAACTGGTGTTAGACAGAGTCCCAGCCAGTTACCAACATGGTATCAATGAAAAAAAACCCCAAAACTCTTACCTTCTTGCTCTCTTGTTCCTTTCTCTCCAGCTGAGTTTGAAGCTTCTTCCTCTCCTGCTCAAGCTCCCTGACTCTCTTCTGCAGTTTCAGAAAGAGGGTCATGTCCATGGCAGCTTTCTCCATCCCAACCTCCTGGAGAAGAGCAGGAGAGTGGAAAAAGAAAACAGAGAAGGCTTCAAGTTTCATAACCATGCATTGATTTTCAGCATCAAGAGGCTGCTGCTGATTACAGGAGCTGTGGTGGCCAGCAGAGCATCCATGGAGATGAATCCAAAAGGAAATATCTACAGGTTGGACCAGCAGCAGCTTTGGTGACTTCTCCTCAAGGTGGTGTGGCCAAAACACACCACCTGAGAGTCCTGCTGAAGTCTGTCCCCAGTAAGAAACTGGTATTTGAGGCAGCACCACAACACTGCAATCCCTCCTGCTCAATTTACAGGGGATTTCTGTAGCACAAAAAAATAACTGAAACGTGGAATAGTTTGGGTTGGAAGAGACATTAAAATTCCTGGAGTCCAAGAGTTAATCCAGCCCAGCCAGGGCACCACTGCCCCATTCCCTCAGCACCACAGTTCCAGGCCTTGGAAACCCCTCCAGGGGTCAGGGGGACTCCAGCCCTGCCCTGGGCAGCCTGGCACAGCCCTGGACACCCCTTGCCATGGAGACATTGCTCCTCAGCTCCAACCTCAACCTCCCCTGGGGCAACTGGAGGCCAGTTCTTGTCCTATCCAATTTAATCCCTCACTTTACAGTCCAACCTGGGCTCTTGATATGTGTTCCAAGCCCCAGGTGAACCATCCCCATGGAGCAGGAATCTTCTCCTCCCCCTTGTGCCTGTCCCATTTACTGCACCTCCACTTGTTGGATCACATCCTCCGTGTCTCCAGTCTCTGAGGTGGATATGGATGGGTAATTGGAATCAGATTCCAAGCTGCTCTGGTTGGATGGGTTTCTCCTGTGCCCTGGTGCTTGCTGCCAAGGGAATGCAGAAAGAGAGTCCAGTCAGTGTTGAAGGAAAGATTCCTCACAAAACAGTGTCATTATGAGCCTATAGATTAAGTTGACCTTTAAAAAAAGGATTGACTGGCACCTTATGGTGAATTCCATATTCTTATATCAATTCATTCTTATGCCCCAACCATAAACACTCCAGGGGAATAGTTGAAAAGAGAAGGTGAGGTGATACAGAAGCCCAGGTGAAAACCATGTCCAACCATGAACCCAGCAGTGCCAGGGCACCGTGGCCCTCAGCACCACAGCTTCACACACCAAAGACCAGGCAGGATAATGGCAATTCCATCAAGAGTTTTGGGGATGGATGAGCCACTTTCTCCAACATCAGCCCCAGGGCTCAGCAAGAACTGGGAGCATTTCAGGTTTCATTACCTTGATGATAGTAATTTCATCCCTTAAGTTGTCATATCTCTGCTCCAGACTTGAATATTCTTTTACCAGGTTCTGGTAACGAGACCTTTCTTCTTCCAGCTCTTTCTTCATCTGGATTTTTTCCTCACTTGTGTTTTGTGCAAATTCATCTTGCAAAGAAGAATTAAAAAAAAAAAAAAAAAAGGATGAGAAATTAGGATTTTTCAATCCTGAAATGAACTCCTTGTGTGGCTAATTCATTAAATGCTCTCTGCCAAGAAGCTTTGAAATCAATTAACCAGTGGCTAATATTTAGAAACTATTATAATCTAGAGCTGTCTCCCTGCCATTTGGAACAATTCCCTCCCAGAAAGTTCTACTGTTCCAAAAGCATCCTGTAGAAAGCAAAGAAATATTTGCAGCAGGTTTCTTTGGAACAAGGTCTTGTCATTCCTTTGTTTTCCACAGGGCCTGGAGCATGAGCAGGGAATGGATAAGTCCACCCACCCTTTGTAAACCCTCTTGGCAAAAGCAAAGTTGAAAAGCTTGGTGAAAAATCAACAAAGCTCCATCAGTTTCTTTCTGTGGCTTGGGATTTTCCCAGATTATTTTCCTCTCACTGTCTCAGTTGCAGCTTCCAACACCTCTCCCCAGACTCCTGTCACACCTTTGTGTAGTTAAATCTGCTGTCCTTTGGAATCTTTATCCATCCTTGGGATACTGACTCCCTGTCCTCTACTCCCAGCATCACCTGCAGTAAAAGCTGGAATGTAAAAAGCCCTTTGAGATATT
The DNA here is from genome assembly GCA_013401355.1 of Ceyx cyanopectus. NCBI lineage: Eukaryota > Metazoa > Chordata > Aves > Coraciiformes > Alcedinidae > Ceyx > Ceyx cyanopectus. The sequence goes on along the minus strand of VYZU01090438.1, from coordinate 81,233 downwards.
TGGTTCCCCAGTTCACCAATTAAAGCAGAAGAGAATCATTGAAGTTGGAAAAGACCCTGGAGATCAAATCCAACCAAGAACAAGCCCCCAGCAGGAGAGCACAAATGGAACTCAATCCACAAGGAAAAGCTGGACTTGAAAAGCACAAAGGCAAAAAGAAGTTTCAGAGGAGAACCATCAAGCTCTCCCTCTTTTCTGACCTTCAGATGGACACTTCATCCTGCTGTTCAGCTCCTCTTTCTCCTGCTTCAGGAGAGTGTTCTCTTCTTCCAGGTCAGATATTCTCTACGGAACAAGGTAAAGAATCAAGAGCTTGGCACCAGCTGGAGCATCTGCAGAGGGTTCAGATGTCACCCAGTTGGAGACAGAGAGCTTTGGTCAAGGTTTCTTGGCTCCTTTGGAAGATCTAACCCCCCTGTGCTTTGCTATCAAGAGCTGAATACTTGGACAACTGAACTGCAACACCAGCAAGTAAAGTCTTTTCTTGAGGTATTTCTCCCTTAAATGCAAGTTTTCAACTTGGATTTGCTCTTACAAATTACTGAGCAGCTGGACTGGGTGACCAGGACCTGACAGGGTCTGGTCATCTCACTAAAGGTTGATTTTCCCACCTCTACAGGCTTTCCAACCATCTTCAAGTCATGGCACTGATTGCTCCTGGGGAAAAAAACCCAAGCTTTGCTGATTGTTTCAAGCAATGTGGCACTGAAAGAGTTAAAAGCATGGAATTGGTTGGGTTGGAAGAGAACTTTAAGGTCACTGAGGGGCCCAAAACTGACCCCAGGATTCCAGGAGCAGCCTCCCCAGTGCCCATTCCAGGGGGACAACCCCTGCCTTGGTCCTGCTGGTCACACCAGTGCTGATCCAAGCCAGGTTGCTGGTGGCTTTTTGGTGGTTTATTGTATTAATTAGTGGTAATTGCCAAGAAAAACCTAAATTGTGCAAAATAGGTGGTCCCCTGGTTGTTTTTTTTCCTCAACATTAAAGGAATCAAGGGCATTTGTCACAACAAGAAGGCTGGGATGACTCTCCCAGCAAACTCTCCTGGCATTTTTGTTCCTCCTTGGGAAATGGTGACATTTTCTACAGTGTTATCCAAAAAAAAAACCCCACCTGGTTCAGAATCAGGTTGGATGGGGCTCTGAGGAACCTGCTCTAGAGGGAGGTGTCCCTGCCTGTGCTCATTCCACCTTCAACCACCTAGAGCAATGGAAGTACCTTTCTCAGGAGGTGTTTCTCCTTCATGTGGCTGTCTTCCATGACCTTCTTCTCTCCACGAGCTCTTTCCAGCTCCAGCCTGAGTTCCACCACCTCTTCTTGAAGGCTGAAGAGCTGTCTGCTGTCACCCTGCTGGTTCTGCTGGTACTGGACCAGTTCCTTCTTCAGCTTCTCCACCTCAGAGGAGTGGGTAGCGTTGAGAGTGGACAGCTGCTCGTGCAGGAGTTTGTATTCTTTGGTCTGCAGGTGGAAAAAAAAAAAAAACAGAAAAAGAAGAAAGAAAAGATAATAAGTGAGATCAAAACACCTTCTGAGTGGTGCAAAAGGAACCATTAGAGATCTGGGAGTGTGGAAACCATGCACGTGGATGTTTCAGCTCACCCCTCATCACAGCTCCTACCTCTGAACACTCCTCACATCCATTTCCCTGCTAAAGCCTGTTTTCCATGGAGATCTCTCCATGGAGCTGTCTTGGCTTTTCAAATTGCCATTTTATCTTCTTCCTCTGAGTCCTTCTGGGCAGTTCTGACCAGAATTCTGATGTTACTTCACTCTCTACATTGTAGAGAGGCTGGTGCTGGGCTCTGCTCACAGGTGATAGGACAAGAGGGGATGGATTCAGCTGCTCCAAGGGAGGTGGACATTAGGGAAGCATTTTTCCCTGGTAGAGAAGCCAGAGCCTGGCACAGGCTGCCCAGGGAGGGGGGTGAGTCCCCATCCCTGGGTGTGTTGTAGGGTTGTTTGGAAGCGTTTTTGAGGGACATGGTTTAAGGCTGAACTTTGAAGAGTAAATGGTTGAACTGGATGATGCCAAGGGGCTTTTCCAACCTGAATGATTCTACTTTGGCAGTTTACTGAGCAAAGCCTTCAGGCAGCAAGCTGAAGATCCAAGATCCAGTGCATCTGGAAGCTGCCACCACCACAACATCCTTCCCAGACACCACGGGGAAGAGAAAACCCTTCCTGGGAAAGCCAAGAGCCAAGAAAAGACAATGCAGAAGCACAACCACACTTGCTCCAGCACAGCTGAGGACATACCTGCTCATCTATCTTCCTCTGAAGCTGAACCACTTTGTTCTCCATGCCAACGTTGAGCTTCTTGAGGTGCTGTGCCGAGCGAGCCTCAATCTTCAGCCTCTTCAGCTCCTGCTTGGCCTTCATCTGCCTGTAGTAGCACTGCAGGGTGATGGTGGCACTCCTGATCCTGAGGAACCTGGTCCATGCCAGCCAGCCACGCGTGTACTTCTGCAGGATGATGGCTTTGTGCTCAATAATGAGCTGGAAAAGAGGAGAGAAAGGTGGTGATTTGGGGGTTCTTTTGTTCTCCAGTCGCTGCACTCAACTGGGGCAGGCAGGACCCAGCCAGGCCTCTCTTAGGAGCCAAGAGGTGTTTGGGGAGTGGAATGAAGGGGGATGGTCCTGGCTGGAGACAGGGAACACCTGGGCTCACTTTTAGACTCATGGAATGGCTTTGGTTGGGAGAGATCTTTGAGATCCCAACTGTTCTCTCAGCACTGACAGGGCACCACTGACCCACGGCCCTCAGCACCTCCTCCTTCTCCTCAGGAAGAGCTTTTGGATTTTATAAGAGATGTTTTGTAGAGTTATAGACTGGTGGGGGTTGGAAGGGAACTCTGGAGATCATCTGGTGCCACCCCCCTGCTCCAGCAGGGGCACCCAGAGCAGGGGGACCAGCATCCCAGTGGCCAGCTGGGGTTGGGATCTCTCCAGACAAGGAGACTCCACAACCTCTCTGGGCAGCCTGGGACAGCCTCTGACACCCTCACACCAAGGAACTTGCTGCTCCTGGCTGCCACTTGGTGCCCAGTGCCCCTTGGCCTGGCCCTGGCACCACTGCCCAGACTCTGGCCCCAGCCTCTTGCCCCCCAGGGCCCTTGAGCTCTTGCTCAGCATTGCTCAGCTCCCCTCTCAGCCTGCTCTGCTCCAGCTCAACAGCCCCAGGGCTCTCAGCCTGGCCTGGACACACAGATGCTCCAGCCCCTCAGCATCTCCCCAGCCTCCAGTGGACTCTCTCCAGTATTCCCCTGTCCCTTCTGAACTGGAGACACCAGAACTGGACACAGCTTCCCAGTGGATCTACTCCTAACCTGTCACTGCTGTTGCTCCTCCCTAAGTGTAAGGACTCTACACTTCTCCTTCTTGGAATTTCTTTAGTTTTCCCTTCACCCAGCTCTCCAGCCTGTCCTGCTGCGTGTGGATGGCAGCAGGTACCTTGTGATAAACCCTCCTGACCAACATGCCCCTGGTGAAAGCCTGGATGGTGATGGTGGCACGGAGGAGCCTCTGGAACGCTCGGCGGATCCGCAGCATCCGGAACTGTTTCTGGAAGACAAGGGCAGCTCTTGTTCTCCTCAGGTGCTGGGCAAGTCTGGGAAAGCACAGGAAAAAATGGTTAGAGAAAGGGGAAAAAGAAACCTCCTTTCCCAGAGGGAAACATTTAATCCTCAAGGAGATGGATGCTAGGAAAGAAAGATCACTGGAGTAGGAGGGTGAAGGGAAGAGCAGCTGAATGTCTCTGTGTTGGATGGGAAGGGAGCTCCAAAGGACATCAAATCCAACCCCCCCTGCACTCAGCAGGGACATCTCTGTCCTGCTCAGAGCCTCCTCAAGCCTGGCCTTGGATGTCTCCAGGGATGGAGCCTCCACCCCCTCTCTGGGCAGCACATTCCAGTGGCTGTCACCCTCAGATTAAAGAGCTTTTCCCTAATATCCAACCTAAATCTCCCCTTTTTCCAGCTTAAAACCACTGCCCCTTGCCCTGTCACTGCAGACCCTCCCCTGCTTTCAGGTTCTGGAAGGTGCTAGAAGGTCCCCCCAGAGCCTCAATCCCAGCCTGCCTTCAGAGGAGAGATGCTCCAGCCAACATCCACACACCTCAGTATTCCTCAAGAGCATCAGACCCACCCATTTCCCAGTTTTCCCCTTTGCCTTGAACTCTTCTTGAACCAATCCACGTCCAAACTCTTCTCCATCACATCCCAGGCTATAAAAAGGCAGGAGAGGCACTTGGGGAGGGATCAAACCACTGGGTGAAAAGCAGCAGCAAATTGATTTGACATCTCAAGTGGCCCAAAGTTCAGGAGCAGAGCCTCAGGCAATTCACAGAGGAGAAACAACCAGGGACGTGGTCAACTCAGTGCCACGTGGATCCAGTTCTCCCAGTTCAATTTGCTGTTCAGGAAGAGCCAGCAAAGCCCCATTTCATTGGAGAACTGGTTTGGATGGTGGAATTTCCAACTCCTTTCTTGCTCTGGGGGTGAAGATTTTACAGGTGTTTGGTCCAGATCTTTTTTTGGTTTATGGGTATTTGGAGAGAAGAGAAATAAACCCCAGATTGACTTCTAAATTCTCTTTGTTGAGGATGATGGTTTCTCATTAGGGATCAGAGTGAACAAGATGAGGGATGCTTTGGTTCCACAGCAGCTATCCTCCTCCTCCTCTCCTGGGAGGGATGGGTTGGCTGAAGCAAAGTCAAATAATGGAATCCCAGACTGGACTGGGTGGGAAGGGACTTTTCCAGGGCATCTGGTCCAACCCCCCTGCAGGGAGCAGGGAATCTGCAGCCAGAGCAGGGTGCTGAGTCCCATCTAAGCTGGTCTTGAACACTTCCAGTGATGGAGCATCCACAGCCTCCCTGGGCAACCTCTTCCAGCATCTCACCACACTCAGAGGGAAGGAATTCTTCCTCATTTCCCATCTAAATCCACCTTCTTCCAGCCCCATCCAACCTCCCCTGGGATGGTGCCAGGGATGGGGCAGCCACCACCTCTCTGGGCAGCCTGGGCCAGGCTCTGCCACCCTCAACACCAACAATTTCTCCTCCTCTCCAGTCTCAATCTCCCTCTTCCAGTTCCAAACAATCCCCCCTTGGCCTGTCCCTGCTCCAAACTCTGTCCCCATCTTTCTGCCAGGTCCTGAGATGCTCCCAGAAGATCTCCTCAGATCCTGAGTCCTCTAGGTGTGCATGGATTGCCCCTCAGAGAGGCTGAAGTTAATCACTAGACTCTCTCTTTTCCTTAACCCTCCTCATACTGCTCAGGTCTCATTTGCTTTGGCATCATGGGAGCTGCCAGACTGCCAGGAGGGCCCTGCAAACCACTTTCTTCTGTGAGATGTTTCCACCCAAGTATCTCAGAGTGTTGCTGAAGCCACAGCCTTGGCTCAGCACGTGGGAATTAAACCAATATACACCTGGAATCAAATGGAGACAAAGAATTCTGATCTCTTGCCCCCAAACAAAACTGGAGAGAGGGGCCAGGGATGAATCCTGTCAAAGGAACTGTCACCACAGTGGTGCCTACACCCCAAATCTCTGTCTTCTTCTCCCAGATCTACAACCCAACACCCGACGTAGCCCATTTTCAGTGTTTCCCACCCCAAACCTCCAACTTTAAGGTCTCTAAGGTGGAAAAGCCCAAGTGGAAGGTGCAGAAGTTGGTAAAACTCCATAAATCAAGANCCCCCCAAACTCAGCCCTGGTGGCACCCACCTCCGTGCCAGGTGCCCGCGGGTGTAGCGCTGGATGGTGACAGCAGCTTGCCTCAGCCTTTGGTACTTGAGGCTCTGCAGCCAACCCCTGACAGTCTTCTGAATCATGATGGTGGCAGTTCTCAGCTTCTCTGCACGGAGTTTCTCCAGATATGCCACCTGGCCTGCACGGAAAAAGATCTTGGTGCGTCCAAACTGGAACTTGTCTGGATCCTTTGCAAAAGGATAAAGGAAAATTCCATTTAATTCGGGGAAACATGGAATGAAAAAAAATAAAACACACCCCCCAACACTCCTGAGTCTAACTGAGGGGCTTCTAGATCTTCTTAATTGGGTGGAGATCTTGGATTCCTAATGACCTGAGCTTCTATCTACCCACTGATGAACACAGCACTAGGATACAACGTTAAATTACAATTATTGACAAGAATTTTGGATGTTTTTTGGTTGTTTTTTTGATGTTTTGGGGCTTTTTGACACTCTCAATCTCCCTTTTCCAGTTCCAAACCATCCCCCCTTGTCCTGTCCCTGCTCCAAACTCTGTCCCCATCTTCCTGACAGGTTGAAGAAGCAGAATCAGCTAGAGAGCACTTGAGATCCTCCCAAATCCAAGAGCTTCTGGAGTGTAAAAACCACTGGCAAAGACTTGGTCCCAGCTCACCTTGATGAGGTCTTCCAGCAGGATCTGACAGATCTGCTTCTTGTCATTCTTAGACAGGTCCCTCTCCTTCATCAGGACACGATACCTGTTGAAGAAGTCGTGGTAGGACCACCTGAAAGCAAAGCAGATGCAGGATTAGCCTCCATGGGGGGCATCAAATCCTTGAAAGAAGAGTTTGGAGTCCAAACATCCAAGTTTTATCCTGAGGGATCACTCAGCACTACCCCCAGCATGGATCCTAGAATCCCAAGTTGGAAGGAACCAATTTCTGGGGGTTGTTCAGGACTGGAAGGGGTCTGGCAGAAAACAAAACCTCTGAAAGACTTCAGCTGACAGCAGTTCTGTTTGCCCACTCCCAACAAAGGTGGCATGGAAAAAAAGAGGCTTTTTTTTCCCCTTTTTTTTCCACCCCTTTCCTTCTGTTCTTTGAATATTCCAGGTAACTTCAAGCTAATTGAGATTATTTACGTTTAAAGGCAAGATTTTGCACTCAGTTATTTTTGGCCTCTGAAAGAAACCATCTTATGGTTAAGCCATAAAAGTTTCAAGCTCTTCTTACCCTCTTTGGAGCTTTTCATGGAAGGATGGTGCTGGAACAACCCTAAAACACTAATCTGGGGGCAATTTGGGGCAGTTGTTCACTTCTTGGAGTGGTATTTTTTTTCAGAGGCTTCCTCAGCAGTCAGAATTTCACCCCCAGTTCCTCACCAGAGCCCTCCCTTTAATTAGAATCCTCAAACTGGTTTGGGTGGGAAAGGACCATCCAAGTTGCTCAGATTCCTTTGGCCAAACCCAGCTGGAATGGGGCTAGGGATGGGGCATCCAACACCTTTCTTCCCTTCCCAACCCCTCTGGGATTCTGGAATTCTCAGAGGCTTTTTGCAGGAGATGGGAGGAACTGGTGTGAACTGGTAAAGGGCAGCACCAGGAATGGAGGGAAAACAGGGAATTCTTCAGCCAACTCTTCCCTCCCAGACCAAAAAAAAAAAGGCTGCTGGAGATGCTGACATCAACACAAAGCTGCCTGGCAGCAAAATGCAATCCAGGCATTTTCAGAGTGATTTGCCCTTGTTGGCTTCAGGGTTTATTTATAGGTTCTCTTTTCAGATTTAATTGGCACTCAAAACACTCCTTGGAATTGTTGGGAAGCACAATCAGCATGAGCCACACTTCCTCTCCCCTCCTCCATCACCTTAGGATGGGAGAGCTGGAAGCCCAGTGTGCTCTGGATGTGCAGAGCCTGAAATAATAACTGACAACCTTTTATTTTCCTTCTCTTCAAGGATCAGTTTTTCCTTTTAAATGACTATTTCTGAAAGCAGGGAATAATAAAAAAAAGAGGGTAAAAAAAGCAAATTATTGTGCAGGAAGATTCAGTGGGGAAGAGGGTCTCTAGGGCAAGGTTTGCTCCTCAAGCAAGATGGGTGCAGGGGATACAGGGACCAAAGCTGGATTCCTTTCCCTGCTCCACACCCCAGAGATTCCTTCTCCAAAGCAAAGCAAAAGGAGAAGGTCTCCATGCTGGATATAAACCCTTTTCATCCTGCAGACACCAGGGGTTTCTGGTGGTGAAGGTGGCAAGGGATGGCCACCAAGATGGCAAGGGATGGCAAGGGTGAAGGCCACCAGCAGCAGGAGGCCAGAAGATGCTGGCAGGGGATGTCCAGCAGCAGCAGAAGGCCATGCTGAGCTCCCCAGCAGGGTACCTGGATGGGAAGCCAGCAGCACTGATACGGATGGTCTCCAGAACTCCACAAGCTCTCAGCTGCTGCACTGCTCTCTTGGGATCAAATCTGCAAAGTAGGAGGAGGATGGATGGGGATTAGCAGAGCACAGAGGAACCCAGAGCATCAACCCAAACCTGGTGGCAGCTCATCTGGGGATAGGGGTTGGCTTCACATTTGTGGAAGAACATTCTGCTCTTGTTCTTAGTAGAGGGGCTGAGGGAAACCCTGCACAGATGGTAGGGGGTGGAAGGGAGCTCTGGACATTATGGAGTCCAACCCCCTGCCAGAGCAGGGGCACCCAGAGCAGGGGGACCAGCATCCCAGTGGCCAGCTGGGGTTGGAATCTCTCCAGACAAAGAGACTCCACAACCTCTCTGGGCAGCCTGGGACACCCTCCCAGCAAAGAACTTGCTCCTCCTGCCTGCCACTTGGTGCCCAGTGCCCCTTGGCCTGGCCCTGGCACCACTGCCCAGGCTCTGGCCCCAGCCTCTTGCCCCCCAGGGCCCTTGAGCTCTTGCTCAGCATTGCTCAGCTCCCCTCTCAGCCTGCTCTGCTCCAGCTCAACAGCCCCAGGGCTCTCAGCCTGGCCTGGCCACAGATGCTCCAGCCCCTCAGCATCTCCCCAGCCTCCCATGGACTCTCTCCAGTAGCTCCTGGTCTCTCTCAACTGGGGAGCCCAGAACTGGACACAACATCCCAGAGGTGGTCAGATGTGAACCAATGGGGCTTCTGCAGCTCTAAGGGCAAAATAGATCTGCTGTCATAGACTATCAGGTGAGAAGGGATCTCAAGGATCCTCTGGTCCCATCTTTCTTGGGAAAAGCCCAGCCTAGACAAGATGGGCCCAGAATCCACTTCATACTGTTCTTGGACCTGGTGGAGCAGGTCCAGAGGAGGCCAAAACAGTGGTCTGGGGGCTGGAACCCCTCTACTGTGAGGGCAAGATGAGGGACTTGGGGGTGTTCATGCTGGAGAAGGCTCTGGAGAGACCCTCTGGTGGCCTCTCAGGACTTGAAGGGGACCAAGAAGAAAGCTGGGGAGGGACTTTTTACAAGGATTTGTAGTGACAGGATGAGTAGTAATGGCTTCAAACTGGAAGAGGAGACATCTAGACTAGACAGAAGGCAGAAATCCTTCCCTGGGAGGGTGGTGAGACATGGAGCATGTTGCCCAGGGAAGCTGTGGAAGCTGAATGGGTTCAAATCCAGGCTGGATGGGGCTCTGAGCAACCTGCTCTGGTGGGAGGTGTCTCTGCCCATGGCAGGGGGGTTGGAACTGGATGATCTTGAAGGTCCCAACTCTTTAGACCTTCCAAGACTTTAGACCCTGGAAGAAACCACTGGATCACAGAATCCCAGCATGGTAGGGGCTGGAAGGGACCTCTGCAGATCATCTCATCCAACTCCCCTGCCAGAGCAGGGTCACCTAGAGCAGGTTGCACAGGAACAGGTTCATCAGGTGGGTTTTGAAAGCCAAGCTTCACACTAAGCTTGGACTCAGTGGATGCAGGTGCCCATGGAGGTAGATGTCCAAAGTTGTGTTATGTTGCCACAACAAGTGTGAGGAACAAAAGCTTCTCAGGTACCTGCTTGTCCCTTCCTGAAAGCTCAAAGGATTTGTAGCAGCAGGTCAAGATTCCATGAATAATTCTGTTTGGCCTCTGCTGTGCAAAAGCAGCATAAGAAATGAGTCTCCTGCTGCTTTCTGCATTTCTGAGTGTGTTGGACCTGTCAAGTCTCCACCAAGTTATTCACTACACCACCAGGAAAATCAGTCAAGGTGGAAAAATCAGCCTGGGCTGTCAGTAGCTTCAAGGAAAAATCCACCAGGCTACAATTTCCATAACAATAAATAATAAACAGGATTTGAAATGGATGGGGAAGCTTCAGGGGAGGCCTTCTGGATCCTGACAGCTCCTGACAGGAGGTTGGAGCCAGAGGTGGGGGGTGAGGCTCTGAATCTTCTTATTTTTAACCCCTGGGGGAGGCCACTACTAGAATACCGGGGTCAGTTTTGAGCCCCTCACTCCCAGCAGGACCAGGAGGGGCTGGAGTGTGGCCAGGAAAGGGTCTGGAGCAGGAGTGTGGGGAAGAGCAGCTGAGGGACCTGGAGCAAAGGAGGCTCAGGGGAGACCTTCTGGCTCTGACAGGAGGCTGGAGACAGGGGGTTGGAAGAAGAGACAGGACAAGAGGAACCAGCCTCAAGCTGCCCCAGGGGAGGTTGAGGTTGGAGCTGAGGAGCAATGTCTCCACAGCAAGGGTTGTCCAGGGCTGTCCCAGGGCAGAGCTGGAGTCCACCTGACCCCTGGAGGGGTTTCCAAGGCCTGGAGCTGTGGTGCTGAGGGCCATGGGGCAGTGGTGCCCTGGCAGGGCATGTTTGGACTCCATCATCTCCAAGATCTCTTCCAGCCCAAACAATTCTCCAACTCTGCACTTCCAAGGCTGACCATCCCTTCAGGAGAAGGTCCCCAGCAGTCTGTTGTTGGGCCAGTAGCCACACGAGGTCATCTGGAAGCCCACTTACTTGAAAGGGAGCTTCTGGTCGTTGGGCTTGATGCAGCGCACGTAGTGCGGGGTGGTGGCGTTCAGAGTCTCCATCAGCAGGTGCAGGGAGCTACGGAACTGAAGGGACACAACCACGTGTTTAGGAGCTGGGATGGAGGAGCCTGGACCTTCCCCACCATCCCCAGAACTCCCTAGCCAAGCCTGATCTTCTCACAGACCCCCACTAGGTGTCCATAAAGCCAAGACAGAAACTCTTCCTCCAACAGGAGCTGTGGGAAAGGCTCCTCGTGTTCATCCCCGAAGAGTTTCTGGATCTCTGCTTCACTGTGGAGAAGCAGGAGTTGAACTGGACAAAGCCACCTGGATTCACCTGTTCCCCCACCCTTGCCCAACTCATCTCACAGGTTCACCTGGTGCCCCACTGTTTTCTTGTGCTCCTTGTTGGCACCTTTGACCACTGGGCTGGCAGAACGGACGTTGATTTTGTACGTCCCCTTTCCTATGGAAGAGGGCACAGCATCCTTCTCATCCTGGAATAACTCAGCAACCATCTGGTACTAGAACAAAAAGAAAATAACATCTGAGAACATCTGGAAATGCTCTTTGGTGAACGAAGACACGCAGGTCACCTTGTTCTGGTCATTTTGTTGCTCATCCTAAAGCAGGAAGGGGAAAATGTGGGATGAAGTGAAATCAAGAAGTGTTTTCAACTCAGAATGATCACTGGCCGCGATGCTCAGCAAGCCTTGAAATACCCACATCAAATCCCAGCACCCCAGACTGATGTGGGGGTTGGAAGGGAGCTCTGGAGATGCTCTGGTGCCACCCCCCTGCTCCAGCAGGGGCACCCAGAGCAGGGGGCTCAGGATCCCAGTGGCCAGCTGGGGTTGGAATCTCTCCAGGGCAGACTCACATCACCCCAGGCAGAAAAGCTCTGGAACAGGATGTGACTCACACTCCCAGGCTTTGTTTCAAGGGACACATCCAGCCCTGAAGGCAACAAGGACTCTGCCTGCACAGTGTTCCACTAAGAACAAGGTGTCCACACGAGGACAACCTGCTCCCAGAGGCACCCCTGCTTCTCTGAACCCTTCAGAGCCACTTGCTCTCAATTTACCTGCACTTCAGTGTGAAGGGACATGGTGGCAGGAGCTCTCAAAGCACCACAAGTAGCTCCTGAGATGCCTCAAGCCTGGAGTCTGATAAACCAGCAGGAATGTTTCTGCCTCATACATGGGAGAAGAGGTGAGCTGGGAAATGCAGCTGATGCTTCTTTAAGGGGCAGCATCTTCAAAGTTGCATTAGGCTGAAGAACTTGGAACACTTTATTAGGACAGGATTGTCCCTCTGCACTGGGGAGGCTGCCCCTGGAATCCTGGGGTCAGTTTTGGGTCCCTCGCTCCCAGCAGGACCTGGAGGGGCTGGAGTGTGGCCAGGGAAGGGCAAGGGAGCTGGGGAAGGGTCTCACAAAACCCCCCCTTGGCAGGACTGTGAGAGGGAAGCTCAGGAGTTCTGGAGGAGCCTTGGTGCTTTTACCTTGCTGGCTTTCAGGATGTTGATCTGTTCTTCATACACTGTGTCCCTGTTCTTCTCCAGGAAGCCCTCACTCTGGTATTCCACCTAGCAGGAGACAAAGGAAGAAGTTCAGAAGATCCAAGTCTAACTGTCCAAGGGTAAGATGCTGCATCCCAGTGGTCACCTCCTGTCCAGAGCTCCACCCAAAAGGATGGGAGGGGTGGGGGGAGGAACAACTGAAATTTAAAGGTTCTTTTGCATCACAGAAAGTGAATTTAAAAGCAAAAATCATTCCTGGGAACAGAGATGGTTTCCTAAATCACTGAAGCAATGTCTCCATGTCAAGGGTTGTCCAGGCTGCCCAGGGCAGGGCTGGAGTCCCCATGACCCCTGGAGGGGTTTCCAAGCCCTGGAGCTGTGGTGCTGAGGGCCATGGGGCAGGGATGAGTTAGTTGTTGGATTCCATGATCTTTAAGGACTCAAATCAAAATGATTCCATGATCCTAAGCAGGAACCCATGGACAAGACCCTACAGCAACAGACACTGAGATTTAGAGGCCCACAGTTGGCATCATCTCCCTTGGAGGTGCCACCTCCCCCTGTCTCCAGCCTCCTGTCAGGAGCTGTCAGAGCCAGAAGGTCTCCCCTGAGCCTCCTTCTCTCCAGGCTCCACACCCCCATGTCCCTCACCTTGTCAGCAAAGTGCAGGATGATGAAGGAGGTGTTGGACATTCGAGGCTTCTGGAAGTGCTGGCTGCTGCTGTGTCTGTCATAGAGCTTCTGAGCCCAGTTCTGGTCGGTGCCTCTGGGGACCTGGGGGAGGAGAAACAAGGATCAGAGAGTCACAGGAGCAAAAGAGGTTTGGAGGGAACATTCCATGTGGATTGTTCTTCCTAGAGGAGCTTTGAAGGTTCTGTCCAACCTAAGGATGGTTCTAAGAATCACAATCTTTATATTAAAAGGCATTTTTTTATGTAATTAGAGACATAATTCAGTTTGGTGGGGGTAATTAAGTAGGGTGGGAGACAGACAGGTTTCTTTTCATTTATTTCCTATTTATATCTCCCTTTCTGGAGCTATCACTGGGTCTTCTGCTCATACCCAGGATGTAGGTGCAAGGCAGAACACCAACAGCCTCCTGGGCCACCAGATGCTGCAGGGAGCAGGTTTCTCCTCCACCAGTTCTCTTCCAGTCCATCTGCTTTGCTGTAAAACCTGCCTGAACTTCAAAGGCCTCACTCCTGCCTCCCCAGAAAAGAAGTTTCTGGCCATTCCCACTGCCCAGTTGGGTGGCCTGGGTATTTTTAGCTGAGAAGCACCTGATAGAGACCAAGTCCTGGAGAGAAAATCCTAATTGGGTTATTATCTTGACTATGAGAAGAGCTTTTGGGATTGGTTGGGCAGATTAAAGCCTTCAGAGCTCCAGAGAAAGTTATCTGGAGGTTTATCTCCTCACTGCCAGGCTTTTTTTAGGGGGTGGGGAAGAGGGAAAGCAGCTGCTTTGGGAGATCAGAGTGGAAATGTCTGAGCAGGGAACAACTCACAGCAGTAATTTCACAAGGTCACAGCATCCCAAGGTCAGGCTCTGCTCCCAAGGAATAAGAGACAGGGCAAGAAACCAACCTCCAGTTGCCCCCGGGGAGGTTCAGGTTGGAGCTGAGGAACATTTTCTTCCCCTTGAGGGTTGTCCAGGGCTGTCCAAGGGCAGGGCTGGAGTCCCCATGACCCCTGGAGGGGTTTCCAAGCCCTGGAGCTGTGGTGCTGAGGGAATGGGGCAGTGCTGGGTTCATAGTTGGACTCAATTTTAAAGCTCTCCACCAACCTCAACTTTCCTAATTCCATCAAAGTCACCCCTCTGAAATCCAGAGGAGCTGTTTCCATTTGATTTCTTTTCCTCCCATGTCCAGTGAAGCCTGAAAAGAGCCCGGGCTTGTTCCCCAGACACCTTCCACTGCTTGAGTGTGAAGCCATTAAAGCTGACAGCACGACCTAGGTGACATTATTCTGCCACCAGGCCCACCTGACAGCAAAACCCAGAGGTCCAACCTCTGATGTATCTGCTGGTGGAGCAGAAATCCCCTCAGACAGGAGCAGGCTGCCCAGGAAGGCAACGTGCTGATTCCTGATGTTCCAGACAAGGAAAACACATTTGTTCAGATACCAGAGTTCACAGGGATGCTCAGGAGACAACCAGGATCAAATCTGCTCTGATAGAAGAAGAAAGGAAAACCAAGAGGTCCTAAAAAGTTTTAGATCCAGGCAGGTGATTGTGTGCTGGAGGAGATGGGGAAGAGGCTCTGGCACATCCCTGTCCCCAGACCTCCCACCAAAAGCAAAACCAGCAACTGGGAGAAGGTTGGTGACAAACCCCCCCTCCTCTTGATGGCACCAGGAGCACCTCCCACCACCTCTGTGGCTGTCACATCATGTCCTGAGGTGTATTGATCCATAGTCACCCATGGGAAAGAAGGCTGGGAGAGCTGAGGGGGGTTCAGCCTGGAGAGGAGAAGATTCCAGGGAAATTTCTGGGGGCCTCTCAGGAGCCTGGCAGAAAGATGGGGACAGTTTGGAGCAGGGACAGGACAAGAGGTGATGGTTTTGGAACTCAAAGAGGAAGACTGGACTGGAGATTGGCTGGAAAATCCACAAGACACAAGCAAATCCTATCCCTAAGTAGAGCCAGGCTAGAAACTGGGGTTCTGACAACACATCAGGAGCCCAAGTTGGCAGCAAACATCTGCCAAGGAGGCTCTGAATGGTCCAGAGGCAAAGGAAATTCCAACAGCCTGTGGCAACCTGGTGAAAAGGAGATGTTCTCCCACTTGGAACATAACTGGGAAGCTCTGGGAAGGTGAAATCCAATTTTTTTTAAGTCTTTAGGAACAGAAACATGTCAAACAAAAGGTGGGTGGTGACCTTTACCTTGCACTCTTCATCCAGAAGGTCCAAGATCCCAAGTTTTGCCTCGATAAGGTCAATGCAGAGCTGGTTGTCATAGAAGTCTATGAGAGTCCAAGGAATTCCTTCCTTCATGTACTCCTCTTGTTCCAGCTTGAACACGTGCTGAGGGCAGGAAAACACCAGTTACTGCCCAGGAATCCAGCACCAGCCTCTTCCACACTCTCCCACTGGAGTATTCCCTCAGCTCTGGGTGCCCCCACAGCCTGGGACAGGCTCTGCCATTTACACCATCTAGCTCTGGAAAGGAGAACCTCCTGGGGTCCAGTTGATGCCCAGTTCCCCTCATCCTGGCACTGGGAACCACTGCCCAGAGTCTGGCCCCACCCTCTTGCCCCCCCAGGGGCTCTTTAGCTCTTGCTCAGCTCCCCTCTCAGGCTGCTCTTCAGCTGAACAGCATAATAAGGCATATTAAAAAGGGATTTTCTTTTTAATTTTTTTTTCCCAACACTTTTTTCTTCAAAGGCAGCTTTTAAAAGAATCTCTTCAAACACTTCAGCTGGGAGATGGAGTTTCCAAGCTTCAGAAGTGACCTCTCAACACACCAAGAGCTGAAGAGCATCACCACCACCCATCACTCCTTTTTTTCATCACCCATAATTTACTTTTTTTCACATCAGGGCCTTGCAAATGATCCAGTTGCCAGCTCTTTAGCTGCTGAAATGGAACAAGTTTGCCCTCAGAGCCTGAAATTCAAGGGTATTTTTGTGTCCCTTCCACTAAGCCCCAAAATGAACTGGATTTGTTTCTAATGAAATCAGAATTGCTTGTGATTAATCAACTAGAAGCAGCTCAGGGGTCTGTGAGGGGTGTCCAAGGGGAAACTGAGGAGAATGTCCAATCTAAAACAGAGTTTTCATCCTAGGGATTGAAGCCACCAGTGCTTTGTCTGATGCTGGACATCAGGGCTTGGCACAAGCCCATGCAGGTTTGAAACTACACCATAAATCCCCCCAAACTGGCCAGAATCACAGACTGGTTTGGGTTGGAAGGGATCTTCAGGGTCTGTCTGGACCTTTCTGCCCAGGGAAAGGGTTGAGTCACCATCCCTGGGGGGTGTTTCAGGGTGGTTTGGATGTGGTTTAGGGGTGAACTGTGTAGAGCAGGTTAATGGTTGGACTGGGTGATCTCCAGAGGTCCTTTCCAACCCCTACCAGTCTATGATCCAGTTCCAACCCTCATGCCATGGGCAGGGACACCTCCCACTGGAGCAGGTTGCTCAGAGCCCCATCCAGCCTGGATCTGAAGCCATCCAGTGATGGAGCAATTCCAAACCACCAGAGAACTTTTGCCTGAACCATTCTCTTCCAGTATCAAGCTTCTCCTCAAGGAAGATTTTCAACTGAATTATTTAGCAGAATTCCAATGTAGAAGCATCACCCAAGATTGGTGGGTGTCCCAAGGAGTTGGCCACGTGCTGCAGGTTGATGTCCTTGAGAAGGAGCTGGATTTGGAATAATCCAGCCTGGAGATGTGAAGTCAGGTGGGCAGGTTTTCCAAGCTGAGCTTACCAAGTTGAACTGCTGCTGGAGCTTCTCATTGGCATAGTTGATACAAAACTGCTCAAAGCTGTTGACTTCAAAGGTTTCAAACCTGCAAAGCAATGAATAAACCCACGTTTGAATTCAACAGCCTCTTTATACCCTTCCTTTCCCAGGTCTACATTTCCTTCCTCCTTCTTCAGAACATCTCTTTTCCTCAAGGGATTCCACACAGGAGTTGCCCATCAGGCAGCAAATGCCAAGAGGAGGAAGGTAACCAACCTCTCCTGGGGGGAAAAAACCCACTAGGAAATATTAAATCCAAAGAGATTCTCTGCAAAGGTGGTGGAAAAACTGTTCTGAAAGATCCAACGTGTTTTTTAAAGTGCAATTTAATGAGGAGGAAAAGATTCTATTAAATTTATAGTGCATTAAAAATTAGATAGGGGTGAGCCTCTGGAAAGCAGAGGGAGAAACAGTGTTTTCAGCTCCTTAGGAGGTGTTTGGTGGTGGTCTCAGTAATCCAAGTGTTTCCAAAGCTGAAATACCCACCCCCAGCCTTCCACAGGCCAGCAGAAAAAGCCTTGATTTGACTAACAACAAACTAAAGGCAACCAGCAGAGAGGCAACAAGAGCCCCCCAGGGCAGTGGAGGCTGAAGCACGCGATGTTCAGAGAGCCTGGCTTGCTCTTAAAAAGGACATTTTTCAGCTACCACAAGGAAATGTGGTCTTTATGTGTCTATTTTTAAGGCACAGTGGGGAAGGGAAGCAAAAAAAAAAAAAAAATAGAGAGTCTTTGCCACGTGACTGGAAGGATTAAACAGGAGGGAGAAGTGACAAGGCTCCCTGTGCTTAACGAGTTAGCTGCTGGAATGATGAACACACAGAGAATTAATTAGTCAGGTAAGAGGTGCTGGGGGAAAAATCTGAAAGCATTAAGAAAAAAAATAATAAAGCAGCTCTTTTCTGCCTTTTTTGTTGTTGTTCAGTTGGGGATTTTTCCTGCCTTTCACCCTTAAAAAAAATAAACATCAGTATTTCTGTACTTTAAGGGCTGTTGTTCACACGTTGCTGTTACTCCCCAGGGTGGTGATGCCCTCACCATCCAAAAAGGGGATGCAAAAATGGCAAAGAAAAAGCAGAAATGGGAAAAAATAAGCTGTTTTTCTGCTTTTATCAACCTCAAACCCCTTGAAGAAGCTCAAGACCAACCCTGCTCTGCCTGCCCTGTACCCCGAGCTGGTGCAGCAGCCACACAGAGGATGCTCAAACCCATCCCACTCCAGGACCTGAGCTTTCCAAGCTTAAACCCAATGGAATGTGGTGTCTGGGAGCATGGAATGTCCATATGAAACCCGTGACCAGAGCCTCAGGGATGAGTGTGGCCTCCCAGGGGTCCCCATGGCACTTGAGGTAGGTTGGGTGGTCGTCACGTCGAGCAGATTGGTGCCTCCAGCTCGTGCAACTACAGGGATGAGGCTCCTCAAAAAGCTCAACTCCTGATGGATGACAACCAAGGGAAAGAGGGCAAGGAGAGCTTGGAGATGAAGAGAGGCAAGGAAAAACACTGGAGGAGTCCAAGAAACACAAGATCTGTGAGGGGAAAGTCCTGGAAAGACACCAGACGTGATGTCCGAAGCCTCTCAGTGAGTGGGGTGGAGCAGCTGGAGAACATCAACCCCAAGAGAAAAACCATCACCAAGTTGCTAATTAAGAGGATCTTGCCAATGCAATTAGCTAATTGATGGTGTGGTTTGGTGGCCAGCTCCACACACAGTCACCAGGAGGTCCTACACAGAACAACCTTTTCCATGGAGAAACTTTTCCACATGTCCAACCTCAACCTCCACCTGGGGCAACATGAGGCTGGTTCCTTGTGGTGCTTATTCCTTGGGAGCAGATCCTGACCCCACCTGTCTCCAGCCTCCTGTCAGGAGCTGTCAGAGCCAGAAGATCTCCCCCTGAGCCTCCTTTGCTCCAGGCTCCACAATCCCAGCTCCCCCAGCTGCTCCTCCCCACCCTCCTGCTCCAGCCCCTTCCCCAGTGAGGAGCCCAAACCTGACTCCAGGATTCCAGGGCCGACCTCCACAGTGCCCAATCCCTGTCCTTGCTGCCCACATCCAGCTGGTGTGGCACACACTGGCACACCCTTTGCAGCCACTCTCCCTCTCCCAGATCCCATCCCGAGTGGGAAGGGGAACCTGCAGCCTACCCGTAGATGTCGAGCACGCCGATGAAGGAATGCTGGTTGACCGTGGTGAGCAGGGCCTTGTTGATGTGCTGCACAATCCAGCTGAAGAGCTGGGCATAGATGTGCTTGGCCAGGGCATCCCTGGCATTTAGCACCTGCTGGAGGCACATGCTCTTCACGTAGGTCTCGGTGGCGGTGACCAGCTTGTGGTGGCACAGCCAGTGCTGCATCTGGCCCTGCTCCACGCCCAGCAGGTTACAGAAGTTGGTCAGGTGCTCATCTTCACTCTGAGGAGGGAAGGAGAAGCCAAGTAGTCAGCTTGGGAAAAAAAAAGCGGAGCGTCAGGTGGAGAGAATTCAGGCTGGTGGAGGTTGGGAGGGAGCTCTGGGGAACATCTCGTAGCCCCCCTGGGCTCATGGAGCTGGTTCTGTGCCTCAGAGATATCTCACATCCCATTCCAGACAAAAACTGGATGAGTTTGAGTGAGGAGAGGGGAAAAAAAAAAAAAAGGTGTTTTTAGAAGATCTCCAGGATGTTTTGTTTTCATTTCAATACTGGGTGGCCACGTTTTTCCTGGAGAGCATCCCACCTTCTGCTGGTGGGAGACCCTGTTCCTCCAGCCACGGCCTGACTGGTGAGCATGGAAAGCTCCTGGTTTATTCCCAGTCTTACCAGTAGGCTACAGGAGTCACCATCTCTCTGTACTTTGATTTCCAAGTTCCCCAGGTGAAGAATGGCAGCAATGACCCTGAAAATGGTTGTCTGGTGAGATTCTTTCACTCCTGTGGGGACAACAGGCAGCTGGTTGTGACAACAGGAAAAAAAACCCAACAGCTCTCAGTTCATTTCACAGTGTTCATGGTGTTTGGTGCCACAGCATCCCAGACCCCTGGAGAGCAGCTGGTGCCACCCCCCTGCCAGAGCAGGGGCACCCAGAGCAGGGGGAGCAGCATCCCAGTGGGCAGCTGGGGTTGGGATCTCTCCAGACAAGGAGACTCCACAACCTCTCTGGGCAGCCTGGGACAGCCTCTGACAACCTCACACCAAAGAACTTGCTCCTCCTGCTCTGGTGGAACCTCCTGGGTTCCAGTTTGTTGCACAGTGAGGAAAGTTTCAAGGTTACTCCAAAGGAGTGATGGTGCTTGGAGCTTTGAATTGGAGATCAGCCCAGCTCAGGGCTGGGGAATGAGCAGATAAATTGGATTTCTTCTCACACATCCAAAAGGCAAGACTAGAAAATTCAGTAGCAACTACAGAGGAGAAGCAGAGCTGGGAAACACTGAAGGAAAACAAGGAAGAGAGACTACAAGTGGAAAAGGGATGAGGACAGAGTTCCCTGGGGATTCCATATATGAATATATAGTAATAAATCAACATTGCTGAACTGGGAAAGCTCCTACCACTTGAAATCCAGCCCCCTTCTCCTGTCCCAACAGGCCCCGCTCCAAACTCTGTCCCCATCTTTCTGCCAGGCCCCTTCAAGAGGCCACCAGAAGGTCTGGGTACTAGGAAAAAATGGATTTATACCTCTAGGTGTTATAGAGGAGATAGAAAATTCAGGCAAAATACTGACAGAGCCTGCAGGAGACTTCTTCTGGGAAGGCTCCAAGCAGAGCAATCCTCTTACCAAGCAGGGTGAAGGCATGTCTGGTTTTCTCCAACTCCGCAGCATCATCCACACCATCGATGGTAGTCTCACCTCCCTGACAAGTGTAGAAGAAGTCTTCAGCACTTGCTAGGAGAGAAGAAACACAAGAAACCCATCAGCAAGCAGGAGCCACTTCAGAGCTTTCCTTGGCCTCCATCCTGCCACGTTCCTGAAGGGCAGCCAGGCTCAGCACAGCAGAGACAGGGACCTGTTGGAGCAGAGTCAGAGTGTTCAGACTGGAGAGGGCTCCAGGGAGACCTTCTGGGGGCCTCTCAGGACTGGAAGGGGCCTGGCAGAAAGATGGGGACAGAGTTTGGAGCAGGGACAGCACAAGGGGGGATGGTTTGGAACTGCAAGAGGGAGATGAGACTGGAGAGGAGGAGAAATGGTTGGTGCTGAGGGTGGGGAGAGCCTGGCCCAGGCTGCCCAGAGAGGTGGTGGCTGCACCATCCCTGGCACCATCCCAGGGGAGGTTGGCTGGGGCTCTGAGCACCCTGCTCTAGTTCCACATGACCTGGGAAGGTCCCTTCCCACCCAAACCAGCCCATGACTGTGATTCAGAGACTCTAAGGCAGTGGAGAGTCATTTCACAAAATCATTTCAAGACAAAGCTCGAGTACTATGGGAACCAAGAGGCATTTCCAACTCCAACACAACAAGAGGACATCTGAGGAGCTTTGAAAAGCTTCATGTGCCACCTTCACTGCTTGGTAGCCACCAAAAATGATGTGTCATGAGGAAAAAAAATCCACGTCACGTGGTCCAGTAACATCCAAACTACTCTGGTTTTCCTACGCTGGAATTCTAGTGGGAAGAGGTTGGTATCCTGAGGAACAGCACCAAGAAAAACACACTAGAGGGGAACATAAAACAGTCATCAAAGTGTCTGCCATTACCATCTGAACTCGTTTTACTCCTTCCTTGATTAAATCTCTTAATTACAGATTAATTTTACTCATTTGATCAAGTTGATTCTCCTCTGGAGAGATTCCAACCCCAGCTGGCCACTGGGATGCTGGTCCCCCTGCTCTGGGTCCACCTGCTGGAGCAGGGGGGTGGTACCAGATCATCTCCAGAGCTCCCTTCCAACCCCCACCATGCTGGAATTCTGGGATTTGAGCAGTCAGGGGTTGAAAAATGAAGAAAATCAGGTATTTTTTTGGGAGGAGGCAAGAAGGGCTGGTGTCTCATCCCAGAGATGAGAAGCCCTTCAAACTCATCTCCATCTCCTCCCAGGGAACAAACACACAGGACCTCAACGACCCACATTTCTAACCCCACCACGGTTTCCCTCAGGGAATCAAAGCCAAGGGCTGAGCAGGGGGAGGTGGAAAAGCACTCACTTAGTCCAAGGTCTTGGAATTCTGGCAGACTGGCTGAGGCACAAAGCTGGTAGAAGATGTGGTAGTTACGCTCGTTCTCTGCCTAGAGGGGGGGAAAGGGAGAGTTAAAGGGGCACAAAGAGGGGACAGTTGGGGCCACCAAGACCTGCTTGGGTGTCACCAAGAAGATGGGGATCTTTTGTCAGCTGGGAGAAAGGAGGAGGCTTGTCCTACACCATCCATCATGCAGAGAAAATGAATGGTTTGTTGGTTGGTTGGTTGGTTGGAAGAGACCTTTGGAATCACCCAGTCCAACCATGAACCCATCCCTGCCAGGGCACCACTGCCCATGGCCCTCAGCACCACAGCTCCAGGCCTTGGAAACCCCTCCAGGGGTCATGGGGACTCCAGCCCTGCCCTGGGCAGACTGGGACAGCCCTGGACAACCCTTGCCATGGAGACATTGCTCCTCAGCTCCAACCTCAATCTCCCCAGGGGCTACTTGAGGCTGGTTCCTCTTGTCCTGTCTCTTCTTCCAACCCCCCCTGTCTCCAGCCTCCTGTCAGGAGCTCCAGAAGGTCTCCCCTGAGCCTCCTTAGCTCCAGGTCCCTCAGCTGCTCCTCCCCACACTCCTGCTCCAGACCCTTCCCCACCTCCCTTGCTCTTCTCTGGCCACTCTCTAGCCCCTCCAGGTCCTTCTTGAATCAATCTCTTCAACATTTCACCTGCCTCTCCTCCATCTTTAAAACCAACTGTTGTCAGATTTCTTGTTCCTGGCTTTTTATGAGGTTCAGCAAAAACCTCAGCAGCTGCCCAGCCAAAAGCTTTGCATCCCTGCCCAGCAGCCAGGCCACGAGCAGTGGTCCCTCCTTGGAGCTCCACCCTCAGGCAGATGAAGGGAACATCCAGAGGCCATTGAGAAGCCTCTCAGATACATATTCCTCCAGAATGAGGTCAGCAGGTTGGGCTCACCAAGGCAAAGACACATCTAGAAGCTTTGACCAGCAGGAACTTTTCAAGGACCTTGGAGGACAGCAGTGCAAAAAAAAAAAAAGAAGAAAAAAAAAAAAGGATCAAAGCCCAAAAGTCCTCACCTGGAATACAACTCTGGACTTCTCCAGCAGGTAGGTCCTCATGTTGGCACCAATGATGTGGCAATTTTTGTCAAAGCCAATCTGGATGTACTTCCCAAAGCGGCTGCTGTTGTCATTCCGTGTTGTTTTGGCATTCCCAATGGCCTGGGGGGGAAAAAACACACCAAAAGCTTCAGTTTCCATGGAATTTCCCAAGCAATTGGGGTTGTTTTGAGGGTGTGTTTTTAGCATGGTTTATATCTGGGAGGATTTGAGGGGAACTCCATCCTGGGTGCAGAAGGCAGAGCAATGAGGTGACTTTCGGGGAGGATTATTGGCCAAAAAATGTGGTGGCTGCAGGAGAGAACCAGCTGCAATCCAGCTCCAGATGTTCAGGTTTCCATCCCTGGATTTGGTGGCATGTGGCACCACATTTGTTGGCATCTCCAGTGCCTACCTGTCACCTCCCCAGCAGGCAACACTGACACAGGCAGTGGGAGAGAAACCAGCCCGTGTGAAAGGGGAGCTTTCAGAGCCAGAAGGTCTCCCCTGAACCTTCAACAAGCCCAGGTCCCTCATCTGCTCCTCACCACACTCCTGCTCCAGCCCCTCCAGGTCCTGCTGGGAGGGAGGGGCCCAACCTGGGAGTGAGGGGGTCAAAACTGACCCCAGGATTCCAGGAGGAAGATATTAAAATGCTAACGGTGCCAGCAGCACCACTCTGGAGCCCGGTCAAAACCCAACACACACCATGAAACAAGAGGAGCAGCTGGGGTGGGATGCATGGGGACAATGGAAGAGCAGGGGAAAGCCAAAGGTGCTGCTTTTACCTCCATGATGGGGTTGGAGGCCAGGACTTTGGCCTCGATGTTGGTCTCGCTGGCAGAGCCGCCGACGGTGGCGAAGAAGCGCATGGCGTATTTGGCAGAGACTGTCTTCCCAGCTCCTGACTCTCCACTCACAATGATGGACTGGTTCTTCTCATCCCTGCCAGGCCAGAGGAGAACATCAGACTCATTCCCAAAATACAATTCTGGGATTGAATCCATCAGAGAGGCTTTTCTTTTTTGGTTGGCATCACCCAACCACCCTCCACCCGTCGAGAGGCTCCGCCGCTTCCGTCGCCACCCACGCCGTGGGCTCCACCAAAGCAACAGTGAGGAATGGTTGGGGTATAGCCCAAAGATCAGGAGCCCAACATCTCCAGAACATCTCCAAGGGCTTGCAGAAGGAGCTCAGCATCTCCAGAGCATCTCCAAAGGCACCAGGAGGTGAAGCCCTGCTGATTTACCCCAGCCTGGAGTAGCCTCGTTCCACCATCAGCCTTCTGCTGCCCGATGTTGCCCATTCACAGCCCCTGGCTGGTATCAGCCTCTAATATTTCTAATATTACCCGAATATTTCTAATATCTTGGCCTCCAGCCGCTCAAGTGTTTGAGGTTTTGTCAAAACAAACCAGGAGCATTTGGCTGTGAAACCTCCTCCAGCAGGTTGTTGCTGAACACGGACACCCCAAGAGGTTCCTCTACCTCCAAATGAGGTCAAAAACACTGAAGTTGTGGAATCAAACACCTTAAAATTCAGAATTCAGAGGAAGTTTTGGGGATTCCCTGTGCAATTCCATGAACTTCATCGTTTTCCTGGCACCCAGGAGCTGATTAAAGAATTGTTTTGGTTGGAAAAGACCTTTGAGCTCATGGAGTCCAACTGTGAACCCAGCAGTGCCAGGGCACCACTGCCCCATTCCCTCAGCACCACAGCTCCAGGGCTTGGAAACCCCTCCAGGGGTCATGGGGACTCCAGCCCTGCCCTGGGCAGTTAAAAAACACATTATATTTTTGGGGAAAATCCCAAGTTTGTGATGCTTCCAGCAGGAAAGGACTGGTGAAATCATTTCCAGCCACGTACAAGTCATAAATTGATTAATTCACCTTAATCCCTCTGCTGGGCCTTCACCAGCAGAAAGACAAGAGGAACCTCCAGCAACTCCAGCGTTCAGGCAGTTAATGGAGAAAAACCAGCTGTGAACTGAGGCCAACCTCACCCAGGGAATGGACAAAGCTCCTGCTGACTCACTCTGGGTGGGAACAATCTGCACATGTCACCAAGGACTTGTTCAGTGAAGGCCAGGTGAGGTTGGAATCTCTCCAGGCAAGGAGACTCCACAACCTCTCTGGGCAGCCTGGGACAGCCTCTGACACCCTCACACCAAGGAACTTGCTCCTCCTGCCTGCCACTTGGTGCCCAGTGCCCCTTGGCCTGGCCCTGGCACCACTGCCCAGACTCTGGCCCCAGCCTCTTGCCCCCCAGGGCCCTTGAGCTCTTGCTGCAGGAAAGGGGATGGTTGAGCTAAGACAAAGGGGTTGTACTCAAGGACAATGTGTGTCCCCACCACTGAGCTAGGGGACAGCTCAGTGCACGTGTAGACATCCAGGATCCTCAGCAGGAGTATTTGAAGCATCCAGATGTTCCCCAGCCTTAAAATTACACTCAGAATTTTCCACAAGCCACCTTTTTAAGCAGAAATGTAAAGCCATGGGAAGGAACCTAGAACTTAGAGGACTTGTTTTCACATCACCTTCAGCTGCAACACTTCATCTTGATCCCACAGCTCCTTTGAGAGGGAAATGATATCCAAAGCAAACCAGACCAGAGCTCTCCTGGGAATCATCATCAGGGGGTCAACTAATCCTGGATCCAACCCTAATTCCCTGCGTCGTGGACAGAGTCCCAGACCCTCCATGGTGGAAATGATATTTAACCTACTTTTTCCAGGCTGCTTGGAGGATTAGGGGTCATAAAGCAAACTGAAGATTAAAGATAAAGCTTTAAATGCTGGTGTCTGAATGAAGGATGAGGAGAAGGCCCCACCAAGCCCCAGCCTACAACAGGCTCTTTGGGATGGGCTGCAAACTGAGCTGTGGGGTTAGTGGGAGATAAAATGGGATCAGGATAGAGCAGAAGGATGGTGAGGGAGAATCTGAGATGCTCCACTGCTGCTTTCCAAGAGCCACAGGCAGAGAAGATAGAAATCAAGTGTGGGAATGAGGAGAAAAGCTGCCCCTGCACGGGTTGGGGAGCCACGAATTGTTCCCGTTGGCAGGGGGATAACTGGAACTGCAATCCCAGCAGGTGACTGGGATTTGGAGCAGCCAAGAGTTGGTTTTACTGGTTGGCTTTGTAGAACATCAGGTGTGACATCACTGGTCAACACAACTATGAGGTGACAGCTCTGGGGTGGTTGGATTGGTTCTTCCCTCAGGGAAACCCAAGGAGAGGTTAGTTATGGGTTGGTGGAACAAAGTGGGTTTTGTTCAGAGGTGGGTTTTTATATCCAGTGGTTTATACTGGTGAGGGAAAGGGAATTTCTTGGGAATTTCTTCCCCAACTTCTCCCCATGGGGTTGAAGAATTAAGTGTTTCCACATAAAACCCACACCCACGTGGGCCACACCACAGCTCCAAAACACTTTTTGGCCCAGATTGCCCCAGTAGCTCCTCCCCATCCTGGTGCCCCCCTAATGGCTGAACACCCCCAGTCCTCCCAGCATTGCTGGGGCTCCCTTGGATCTGCTCCAACAGCTCCCTGTCCCTGCTGTGCTGAGGAATGCACCTCCTGGGTTCTGTCCTGTGCAGCTTCAGAGCTGATTTGGTTTCAGTGAGGAAAAAATCCAGCTTTTGGATCAATTCATTGCTGGGGAAAAAAAAAAAAAAAAGCCTAAAAAAATACCAGTTTGGCACCCAAAGGGAAAGGTTGAGCAGGGAGCAGGATGCTCCAAGGAAGAGGGAAGGACCAAACCCACCCTCTCTCCTGCAGCTGCCACTGACAGCACTGAGTGTTTCCTTCCCTCCTTCCAACACCACTGCACACTCCTCAATCTGACATCTCCAAGGCAGAGATCAAGTCCCTCTGGGTCCAATTAAAATCGAGGTCAGAGCTCTTCTCTGCTGCTCCAGCAAACCCAGTTCCACCTCCCAGCAGAGCACTGGGGAGTCCCACTAGTCCCAGCTCATTAAGGTGCTCCCTCCAGGCTCCAACACCCCTTGGATGGGGAAGAAAAACCCTGGGTGCTTTGCTGAAAGCTGAGCTTTGCTCCAGCCTTCCCACCAATTCCTGAGGGCAGGGAGGGAAGCTGGGTGCCCTTCTCCTGGGATTCCTGCTCTGCACAGCCCGTTGGGAGAAGCAGCTCCTTTCAAACCAGGTCAGCAGTTCTTTTGTGAGCCTGGGAGCAGCAGGAGGAACGTGGCCAATTCCAGCAGCTCTCAGATGCTCTTTTCTGAGCTGGAACTGTCACCACAAAGCACTGGTGGTGGCTCTGATCCAAGCCACCCAAGAGCTTCCAGCCCTTGTGGACCACTGCAGAGGGAGGAGGCTTCAAACTGCATCCTAAAAAGCATCATGTGGGGGAGGAGAACCACCAAGATGGGCTTTTTGCTCCTCAAGCTTTGGAGATGCTGGTCCTCAGGAGGACCAGAGGGTTGGTTTTTGTCCCCACCCCCCCACACCAGGCCCAAACAGAAGGTTCTTTGTCACCTTCAGCAGCAGCACCTGCTGATGCTTCTCAATCCCCATCCTGAGTCTCTCCAGAACTTCACTGAGGACATGGGACAGAGTGTGGTGCCCAGGGCCAACAGCAGGTCTTGGCACTCTGATGCCCCCCCCTCTGATGCTCCCAAACACTGCTGAGGACCTGGAGTGGCATCTGATGCTGCTGCTGTCAAACCTCAGAGCTTGGGAGGAGAGTTCTGCAGCCCAGCAGTTAATTACCTGCCTGCTGGAGCTTATTAATGACCCCAAGTTGCTGGAATTTCACCCAAACCATCATCACTCTGACCTGGCTGGACCTTCTCTACTCCCATGGCACTGCTGTCCCATTAGGAGTATTTATGATTTGGTTCCCAGGGCTGGCTCATTTATAATTCAGTGGCACTGACCTCGATCTGAGTTGCCAAAAAAAGACAAGAAAATGTAAAAAAATCAAAAGGTTGTTTGGCCACTAATCCCTCAGACCAACTCTGTCTTCTCCTACAGCAAGGAAAGGGAGACTGGAGGGGCTCTCCACTGGGAAATGTTACCTGGAATCTCTCCATGTGCTCTGGAGAAGATGCTTCCAGCTGCTTCTGCAGCCCCTGAGGTCTACCACCAGCAATGAAATTATGGGATAGCTCTCCCAAACCTTCTCCACATCCCACATTCAGATCTGTCTCAATTGCTTCCCTTCCCAAATTCAGAGAATCCCAGACTGGGTTGGGTGGGAAGAGACCTTTCCAGGTCATCTGGTCCAAGCAGGGAATCTGCAGCCAGAGCAGGGTGCTCAGAGCCCCAGCCAACCTCCCCTGGGATGGTGCCAGGGATGGGGCAGCCACCACCTCTCTGGGCAGCCTGGGACAGGCTCTCCCCACCCTCAGCACCAACCATTTCTCCTCCTCTCCAGTCTCAGTCTCACTCTTTGAGTTATTTTTCCATGAAAACAACTGCTAGTAGCTTCTGGGTTTAGTCTGGTTATCTCAAATGATCTGAAAAGTGGTTTCCTCCAAGCTATTCAACATGACATTTGAAGAGTAGATTGAATTTCTTCCAGGAGATTCATCCAAGCAGCAAGAGGAGCAGGATCCTCAGCTGAATCCAGGCTGCACTGAAGCCACGAATTCCTGAGGATCACCAACATTCCCAGCAGCCCAACCTGCCCAGCACTCTGAGCTGCTGAAAACAAGGTCAGAAAAATCACAGGAGCCTTGAGGTTGGAACAGACAGTTAAGGTCAAGTCCAACCATTAACTGTCAGGGCACCACTGACCTGTGTCCCTCAGCAGCACAGCTCCAGGGCTTGGAAACCCCTCCAGGGATCTTGGGACTTCCCTGGGGCAGCCTGGGACAGCCCTGGACACCCCTTGCCATGGAGACATTGCTCCTCAGCAGAATTAATGAGAAATCAAAGAGATTTTAGGAAAAAAAAAAAAAAGGAGATTTGATTATAAATCTAACAGATTTCAGCATGAAGCAGCTCTGCACCCTGCAAGGGGGGGTTGCTGCAGGAACCAAGTCCTGCATCTCACAGCAGATGGACAGATCTACAGCACCCATCAGTGGAAATTACCACGATGAAGAGACCCCCAAACCCACTTGGGGATACCCAAGCACAACAGAAGACCCCAGAGAGGAAAAACAGAGAGGAAAACCTGGAATGTTCACCCTCTTCTCCACAGCTTCACCTCCATGAGACATTCACAATCACTGTGGTTGGGAGAACCCTCGAAGATCACCACATCCAACCCCAACTTGGAATATTTCAGTGGACACTGGCCCAGTTTTGGATCCCAGATGTCCACCTGACCCAGCTCACCTGGCCATCTGCCTGTAGGCTCCTTCTGCCACAGCAAAGATGTGAGGATCCATGTCCCCCCCATTCTGGCCACTGTAGGCATAGATGACATCTTGCCCGTAGATGGGCAGCTGCTCGTATGGGTTGATGGCAACAAGAACAATACCTTCCAGGAGAAAAACACACAGAGAAGAAGCAGAGTTGATCAGTTTGGGGTTTGAGGGCTTCCATCCATCCATTTTTTTTCTGTTAATATGATCTTTGGATTGAAAAGAAAGATGAGGAGGGAATGGAGGACTCTTAGTTCTTATCTCAGCACCTTCCTCAGGCTCCTGTGCTGTGGTCACAGGGTGATGAGCTCTCCTGGAGCTCCATGAAACTGGTGAGGAGAGCAAAGGGATCATCATCTTCATGGGATGAAGCCAGACTTTGGAGGAGGAGCCAGAAGAAAGAGCTGAGCAGTGGAGCCATCAAAGGAGCAACCCCTACTCTACCAAAGCTCTGCTAGACCCCCAACAAATACCCCTGGGAGGTTGAGGTTGGAGCTGAGGAGCAATGTCTCCATGGCAAGGGGTGTCCAGGGCTGTGCCAGGCTGCCCAGGGCAGGGCTGGAGTCCCCCTGACCCCTGGAGGGGTTTCCAAGCCATGGAGGGAGGGACAGGGTTTAGTGGTCACCTGGCTTAATGGTTGGACCTGATGATCTGAAATGTTCCTTCCACCCAAAACAACTGAAGTTCACGGGGCACCAGCCCTCAAAACCCACCTCCAGTTTGGCAACCTCAAGCTTCTGGCACACACTCCTGTCTCCACCCACCCTGTATTTCCAACCCCTGGACTCCCCTCACACCACAGCCTCTCTCCCTGTGATCTCCAGAGGTTTCCAGGTGGACCTTTCCCAACCCACTCCTTCCAGGAGCTGCAGACGTGGCCTGGGCACTCACCACAGTAGGTGTAGATGTGGTTGGACTCCAGGAACCTGACTTTGAGGTTGTGGAGGACAGCAGGCTCGTGCAGGTAGCTCAGGGCTGTCAGGTCATTCTCTCCCACCAGGATATCAGGATTACGTAGGAAAGGCAGCTCATTTCCATGGAGATCCAGAGGATACTCGTAGAGCTGGAGAGACACCCATGAGGAATGTGAGACCACGACCACCAAGGAGAACTTCAGCTTTGCACCAACCTCAGGCTTCTTTTCTGCTCCCATTCCACATCCCCAAGGCCAGTCTTCAGCAGGTTCCACTCAGATCTCACATGTTAATGGCAACCACACCCAGGGATTCCTGAGTGACCCAGGTCATCTGGTCCAAGCAGGGCCATCTGCAGCCAGAGCAGGGTGCTCAGAGCCCCATCCAACCTCCCCTGGGATGGTGTCAGGGATGGGGCAGCCACCACCTCTCTGGGCAGCCTGGGACAGGCTCTCCCCACCCTCAGCACCAACCATTTCTCCTCCTCTCCAGTCTCATCTCCCTCTTGCAGTTCCAAACCCTCCCCCCTTGTCCTGTCCCTGCTCCAAACTCTGTCCCCATCTTTCTGCCAGGCCCCTTCAAATCCAAGGCCACCAGAAGGTCTCCCTGGGGCCTTCTGCTCTCCAGCTCCTCACCCCCAGCACCTCCAAGTCCTTCTCCCCAGGGCTTTCTCCAGCCCTGCACCCCCAGCCTGGGTTGATCCCAGGGGTTGCCATGACCCAGGGGCAGGACCCTGCACTTGGCCTTGCTGAACTGACTTGCCTATGAAGCCACCATCTGCATCACCCAGTTACCTCCTGCCATCTCCTTGTCCTTCCACGTTGTTGACCCTCAAACTCAGCTCTACACAAAGGTTAAACCTTGAGGGACTTCTCAGCCCCAGAGGAAAGGTCCAGACTCAGGTGGAAAATAAATAAGCAAGTCTCTTCCCTGATGAAAACCACTGAAGATGTCAACCAGCAGAGGAGGAGATGGAACAGGGAGTGACAGACACAGGATGGTCACTCTGGAAGGTCCATCCACAAAGACACCTGGCAGGGAGCCCCCCAAGAAGCAAAGGGCAGGGATTCCTGGACCTACATCCCAAGTGGGTGGCATCTGAACATCTCCTCAAGCAATTGAAACACCACAGGGGAGAAAGAGCCGCTCAAGGGAAGCATCATCCATCCTTCATCCTCCTCAGAGATCAACCAGGTGCTGGGAAAAGCAAAGTGAGGAGGCCAAGGAATGCAGCAGGAGTTGCCCTGGGAAGATCCAACAGCAGCAGGGACCAAAAGCAAGGACTTTCTCTGCCAAGCTGGCACATGAATGTCCCTGAAGCAGAAGAATTGTTTTGATGAAGAGTTTAATCAAGCGTGGTCTCATTCCCTCTTCTCCAGCTTCCCATTCAGTAACAGGGTGGAAATATTCCCCCCAGTATGGAAATGGTTTGGCTGGCAGGGGATGCAAATTATTCACCCTCCCCCAAGCATTTTACAACAGGAGAAAGTGGCCTCTGGTAGGTAGAGCTGATCACTCACTGGAGAGCTAAGGAAAGGCAACCTGCTCCCTGAACAATCCCAGCATGGTGGGGTGGGAAAAGACCTCTGGAGATGCTCTGGTGCCACCCCCCTGCTCCAGCAGGGGCACCCAGAGCAGGGGGCCCAGCATCCCAGTGGCCAGCTGGGGTTGGGATCTCTCCAGAGGAGACCCCACAACCTCTCTGGGCAGCCTGGAACACCCTCCCAGCAAAGAACTTGCTCCTCCTGGGTGCCAGTTGGTGCCCAGTGCCCCTTGGCCTGGCCCTGGCACCACTGCCCAGACTCTGGCCCCAGCCTCTTGCCCCCCAGGACCCTTGAGCTCTTGCTCAGCATTGCTCAGCTCCCCTCTCAGCCTGCTCTGCTCCAGCTCAACAGCCCCAGGGCTCTCAGCCTGGCCTGGCCACACAAATGCTCCAGCCCCTCAGCATCTCCCCAGCCTCTCTCCAGTAGCTCCCTGTCTCTCCAGAAGTGGCCACCAGCCTCTTTCCCACCCTTTTTCAGTTGGAAAAGCCCTCAAGTGCTATTTCTAGCAGTGGAGCTGTGGAAAAAACCCACCCTTCTTCTGCCATCACAGCTTGTTATGATCCTGCCAGAGGATGAGAAGAGGGGTCAAGGGCTTTTCTCACAACCTACTTGAACACCAGTGTCTGGGGAGGGAAGAGCTGGAAGTGCAAAGGCAACAAAACAGATTTTAAGCTACTTTCTAAAAAAAAAAAATAAATGCAAGCAATAATAATAATAATGTGAGAGCTGAAGCTCCTTCCCATGGTAATTGAAAGCTTGCAAGGACTAGAAAAAGCAAAGGGTGTTCCAAAGCTTACAGTTCCATCTTCTAGTTTCAGATGGAGGCTTTTATCTCCTTCTTTGAAATCCTGGGTGAGCTCTGCTGCTCTCCAAACTTCATCAGGGTCAGGAATCCAAACCCGAGTGGACTGGAGAGACAAAAAAAAAAAAGCAAACAACAACAAAAAAGTGAGTTTTAACAGAAGGAAAAGTTGGCAAATTAAAGCAGAAGGAAAACAGTTCACCATGGATACAATCCCACGCTTGTTGTGAAGTCAGAGCAGCCAAACCATTTATTTGAACAAAAAAGAAAGGAAAGAAAAACATTCTAATTTTAGGGTTTGGGGTAAATTACAGAGGAGAAGCTGGGTGTGCAATCAGAGTTTTCAATCAGGCATCTCCAGGGGTTGATGAACAAAGAGGGGTCCAGGACACGAGGTCGTAAGTGGAATCTGATTTCCCTGGAATCAAGAAAACACAGTAAAACAAGAAATCTAACCCAAAATGCTCCATCTCTGCAGACCCTGGCACCTCACCCTGGTTTCTCCAGGTTCCACCACCACAGGAAGGGTTTTACCAAGGCTTGCTGTGATTTCCAGTGCTTTACCAGCACTGGGGTTTCATCCAGGGCCAGCAGAGGAGAGATCAAACACACTCTAGAAATGCCCAGTGGTTGGAGAGTGACCAGAGAAAGGCCAAGGGAGCTGGGGAAGGGTCTGGAAGCAGAGGAACCAGCCTCAAGCTGCCCCAGGGGAGCAAACCTCACTGCTTGAGGTTTTTGATTACCCTTCTCTTGGCTAATTCTTAATTAATGAATGCCAATCAAGAGGGATTTGCATGAAGTAGCCTGGAAGGTTTTAACTTCTGCAGTAACCTGGGCTCTGGTACCTGTTACAGAGACATTTGACCCCTGCCTNCCATTAAAAATGCTCCTAACGAGCTGAGGGAGAAATGCTGCAGATGCTGCTTGTCCAAGGAACTTTGTGTTGTGACACTTGATGCAGATCGTGGTCTGAGTTAATTTGGGTGAGGGAATGTATGCCAGCAAAGAGAAAATACTTCAGGTTTAGTGCTGCTGGGAGCTCTGGAGCCATCCATCAACCTGACAGCTCTTCCAGGGAGGGGAGGAAAATCTCCCCTGACCAAGGAAAGCAGCCTGTGAGCTCAAATCCAACACTTTGGGCTACCTTGGGATGTCCTGAGGTGCTCTCCATCATTTTAGGAGCCCCACCTTGACAGGGCTTTGCCACTCACATGATGAACCATCTTCAAGTTGCCCCAGGGGAGGTTGAGGTTGGAGCTGAGGGGAAATATCTCCATGGCAAGGGGTGTCCAGGGCTGTCCCAGGCTGCCCAGGGCAGGGCTGGAGTGCCCATGACCCCTGGAGGGGTTTCCAAGCCCTGGAGCTGTGGTGCTGAGGGAATGAGGCAGTGGTGCNAGTGACCAGAGAAAGGCCAAGGGAGCTGGGGAAGGGTCTGGAAGCAGAGGAACCAGCCTCAAGCTGCCCCAGGGGAGCAAACCTCACTGCTTGAGGTTTTTGATTACCCTTCTCTTGGCTAATTCTTAATTAATGAATGCCAATCAAGAGGGATTTGCATGAAGTAGCCTGGAAGGTTTTAACTTCTGCAGTAACCTGGGCTCTGGTACCTGTTACAGAGACATTTGACCCCTGCCTGGGAGAGGAGGAGAAATGGTTGGTGCTGAGGGTGCACTTGGGTTTTCCAAGCCTTGCTGTGAGGGGATTTTACCTTTCAGCTGAANAAGGAAAGCAGCCTGTGAGCTCAAATCCAACACTTTGGGCTACCTTGGGATGTCCTGAGGTGCTCTCCATCATTTTAGGAGCCCCACCTTGACAGGGCTTTGCCACTCACATGATGAACCATCTTCAAGTTGCCCCAGGGGAGGTTGAGGTTGGAGCTGAGGGGAAATATCTCCATGGCAAGGGGTGTCCAGGGCTGTCCCAGGCTGCCCAGGGCAGGGCTGGAGTGCCCATGACCCCTGGAGGGGTTTCCAAGCCCTGGAGCTGTGGTGCTGAGGGAATGAGGCAGTGGTGCCCTGGCAGGGCTGGGTTCATGGGTGGAATCCATGTTCTCCAAGGTCTTTTCCTGACCCCCCTGAGGTTTGGAAGCAACTGGAGAGACCAGCTTGGAGTGGGATGAAGAGGTCAGCACCTCCTGGTGTCACAGCACAGCCTGGGCAGCTCTGACCTAGATCTGGGCTTGGCTTGTCTGGCAGGGCAGAAATCACTCCTGGGATGCAAATCTTCTTGGGAAGATGGGAAAGGCAGGATTAGGATTTGCCATCTGCTTCCATGCTCAATATTGTAAATAATAATAAGGAAATTAATGATTCCCTGAGTCCCTGAGCAGAGGGATTTTTCCCCTCTGCCCAGGCTCCTTCCCTGTGCCTCTCTGCCTCAGGAGGGAAGCAGATTTCTGTCCTGAGCCACTGCCAAGTAGGACAGAAGGGATTTTTAAGGCTGCAGGAGCCCAGGAAACCCCTGGAGCTGGTGCCTTTCCTGCTGACAACACCCATCCAGCAGCTCTTCCAGCACTGGTGGCTTGCACAAGGGTGTTTAGCACAGCCAGGTGAGTCCTGCTCCTTGGGAAAAGGAAAGTTTGGGAGAACTTGAGTGCTGATAGTTCTTGAGAGTAAACTGCTTAACACTTCAGATGCTGTAGTATAAATATTCTTTATATGGGATGGGGCAGGAAGAACTGAAAGCATCAAAACAATTCCATGTTTCTATGCCCCAGGAGCTATGAAAACTTCCCAGGCTCAGCTGTGAGCACTGCCATTCCCAAAATAACTCCAGGGATTAAAACCCCAATAAGAATAAAGATGGATTTGCTGCCTTCCAGCTGGCCTGGATGACTGGTGAAGCCACCAAACAGCCCAGACTCAAGTGAACCAGCTCATTCTAAAGCTTTTTCCCTTAATTTCATGGAAGATTATGCACTGTCCACACTGTTGGTTCCACTCCTTCCATGCAGACCCACATCCCTCCCTGCTGTGATGCCCAGAGCTTGCTGGGAAGGCCTTTGGCCAGCACAGAGAGCAAAAGCTAATCCCAGCTCTTCCCAAGGAACGTGGGATCTGTGCTGAAAATGGGAACCAGAGCCAGGAATTGGGGATTGAATTGATGAAGCTGCTGCTTAAACTGAATTTCAGAAGGCTTAAGAAGTTCCCCCCCAAACCCAGGCCCAAGCCCAGAAGAGCTCACATCAACACCAGCAGAACCTCAAGCAACCTTCAGGGTGTGCAACATAAAAATCACAGCATCATTTGGGTTGGGAAAAGACCTTGATGAGGGCTTCCCTTCACTGGGCTCCCTCCTCTCCCAGTGGATGTGGGTTCCAAGCTGACACGTCTGGAAGTCAAAAAAAAAGAGAGTCTGCAAGGTGAGAAACCCCCAGGGACTGGTTTCCACAACAGCTCTTTTGATAGGAAAGCAGCTTAACCTGATTAAAGAGAAGAATTCAGCCTGTTCTCAAGAGTTTTCACCTCTTTGTTCACAAAACAACTCAAAACATCCTTCACTCTTCAGCTACCAGATGATCCAACAGAGAAAAGAAACCAACCAGGGGAGAAGCTCAGCACAACCAGAGCTGAAAATGAAGATCTATGAATGATTTTCTACCCAGTGAGTGTTTCTCCCTCCTCCCCAGCACCACAGTTCCAAGCTCTATTGTCTGGAAAGTGGGTCATGTCTCCCAGCATTATTAAAGCTCCCCCAAATTTCCCCCCCATTAGTCAAAGGCAATCTCCTCCCTGACATCTGAGTGATGGAGGGAAAGGGTAATGCCATTTTTCCCCTGACTGAACCCCATCAAAGAAAGCTCCAAGGCTCTGAGCCTGATAAAACAGATTGTCCTGAAAACCTTCCCCAGGAAAAGGAAACTGGGGGGGTGGTGGGATTTTTTTTCCA
>VYZU01090438.1:4251-38187 GCA_013401355.1 Ceyx cyanopectus | reverse complement strand
ACCCTCCAAAACGTCGGACAACCCGAAGTAAACACGGCGAGTTATCGCTTCTAGCTCCGCAAAACCCACCCACCCGAGCTTGGAGGTGCCGCAAGGGTCGCTTTTGATCGGGGGGACACGGGGGGTTTCCCCGCTGGGAGGGTGCGTTGCACCATCAGCCATGTTCCCTTCCCGCCCTCAGGGAGCGTTCGACCCTCCTCACCCCACCTCAGGGGTCAGATTCGGGATTCGAGGAACAAGAAAAGGATAATTACAAGTAACTCTTTCAGTAACCGGGTGCCCCGGGAGCTTTTCGGTGACGGCAGGTGGAAGGACTGGGGTTTTCCCCACCCCCTTCGCTGTAAGGGGGTTGCGTGAGGGGAAGCTGAGGCGGGTGAGGGAGCTGGGGAAGCTGAGGCGGCTTTTGGGTGCTCAGCTGAGGGGGGGACCCCACGGAGGGCGAGGTGAAAACCGCCTCAAAACCTCGTCCCACGGGTGAAGTTCACCTGTTTTGTTGTTTTGTTTTTTTTTTCCTTTTTCCCCACCGCAGCTCCCGTGAGTCACTCGGGAGGGTGTCACTGAGGGGAGCGATACGCGGGGTGAGGCTNGGAGGGGGTCCCCTGCGCTTCGCGGGCACCGCTTCCAGGGGGTGCGGGGAAAGTTCTCTCCTCGACTAGGAAACAACCGAGCTCAACAGAGAAGGAAGAAACGCACAGACACGCAAAACCACCACCCCACCCCCCCACCACCGCGTTCCGTGCCCAGCTCACCTTGGTGTAGAGCTCCACGGCGGACATGGCCAGGGCGGGCGGTGCTAAGCGCGGGGCATGAAGCCGGCGGGCGACCGACCGATCGATCGCTCGCTGGACAGACAGAGCCAGTGAGGGAGATACAGAGCGACCTTTACACCCGTCGGGAGCGGCAGGACCGGAGGAGGAGGAGGAGGAGGAGGAGGAGGAGGAGGAAACAGACCCGCCCCGCCTCTGCCGCGCCCCTCTCAGGTATGGGGCGGCTCGGCTACGCTCGGCTCGGCTCGGAGCCGCCTCGGTTGTGTTCGGAGCCGCCTCGGCTCAGTTCGGGTCGGGCTCGGCTCAGTTCGGGTCCGGCTCGGTTGGGTTAGGCTTGGTTCGGACAGACTCGTCTCTCCCGCCAAACGCCCTCGTAGTCCCTCTGCCCTGCTCAGGGGGACGGCAGTGCTTTGCCTCACTGCGTCGCATTTTATTTGTTGATTCTTTTAATTTATTTCTTTTTAAAGCCCTTTTTTATACCTATTTTTACTCCCTGGTCCCATCTGCTTTGCTGGGGGTTTCCAGAAACCACCCCCTGTGGCTCCTTCCCTCAGTGCTGGGCAGGATCCTGAGGGAGCCACCTCACGTTTCTCACTCAAAACCCTGAAACTCACCCTATTTCTTATTGGATTGATTTGGTTTCTT
The DNA here is from genome assembly GCA_013401355.1 of Ceyx cyanopectus. NCBI lineage: Eukaryota > Metazoa > Chordata > Aves > Coraciiformes > Alcedinidae > Ceyx > Ceyx cyanopectus. The sequence goes on along the minus strand of VYZU01090438.1, from coordinate 36,775 downwards.
AACTTTATCCCTCTCTTCTTCCTCCTTTCCCACAGAAGAAGAGGAATTAGGGTTGTCATTCAACGACAGGACAAGAGGCAATGTGTGGAGGGTTTTCTCACAGAAAAAGGTCATGATTTACTGTCAGTGAACAACCCATGTTGATAAAGAGGTAAAAGATATATAGACATTTGCTTTTAGGATCACTAAAAATGTAGAAAGGTTGTGAATAAAGAAGAATGCATTTTGTAACTCATATGGAGTCGTCTGCATGCATCTCCAATCCCATCTCCGCAGCAATGGGTGTCAGTTGGAGCACAAGAGGTTGAGGGGAAACACAAGGAAAAACTTGTTCCCAGTGAGGGTGACAGAGACTGGAAGGGGCTGCCCAGGGGGGTTGTGGAGTCTCCTGCTCTGGAGACATTCCAGCCCCACCTGGATCTGTTCCTGGGTGACTTGGTCTAGGTGATCCTGCTCTGGCAGGGGGGTTGGACTAGATCTTCTAGGTCCCTTCCAACCCCTAACATTCTGGAATTCTGAAATTAAACCCCAAGCAGGGCGGGTTAATTAAGCTCTGCCACCCCCACCAACCCCTGGGCCATTTGGGATCACCCATATATTGGGAGTGCAGGGAATGGATTTGCCAGGACCATGGCTGTGCCTGGGATAAGCAGTGTGATCCACAGAAGCCCACTGGAAATGCATTCAAACAACACACCAGGGATGGGGTTTTTCTCCCACCTCCTGCCTGGAGGTGGGTTTAGGTTCCCTCCATCCCCTGGGAGCTGCTGACAGGGCACCCCCATAGCTTTGCTTTCAAGTCATTATTGGTGGCATCTCACCCTCTCTGCTCCTCACCTAAGCTAGGCCCCCTGCTCTGGCATCTTTTCCTTCATCAGGGAGTAGCATGGAGGTGGAGGGAGGAGAGCCAGCATCACAGTTATCTCACTTCTCCAGCTCTCATGTCCTTGGTGAATCCAAATAAATTGCAGGTGACTCCAGGGGAGTTTGGGAAGGAGTGAAATAAAAGGGAGGTAAAAAAAAAAACCAACCCTGTACCCTGTCTAGAAATGACCCTGGGTAACAATATTTGACAGCATAATCTCTGCAAAGCCTCCGAGATAACTTTGGCAGGCAAACAAAACTTGTTCCTCTCCTTTTATTAAATCAGCTTCTGGAAACAAAACATGAAATACCAGCAAAGTTTTTAGTGAAGCCTGAGTAGAAGTGATAGCCCAGAGGCAAAGCACAGCCATGAAATACCAGCTGGTGCCATGTGTGACTTTCCCATCACGTTTATTCTCATCTAAAACTTTAATTATTGCAGATAGAAAATTAAAAAAGCCCAAAACACAAACGAAATCCCCTGAAGTGTTGTTCTAAAATGCTGAGTTTGTCACATCCAAGTGTGATCCTGGGGTCTGGCTTGGGCTGCAGTGTCACCAGACCTTGGGCTGTGTTCGAGTCAGGAATAATTAACCAAGGTGTTAAAACAATGAATAACTCACAGAGAAGGATTTTCCTGCCACTAAAACCCACCGTGTCCCGACTTGGCAGTGAACTTCCAACCCTGAGGCTGCTCCCACAATCCCAGGAGCCCATCCCTGAGGAGCAGGGACCAATCCATCACCATGGGAAATCCAGGATCACTATAAAAAAAACCCTTGTGAGCAGATGGGGTGGGTGCAGAAAAATCCTGAAGCTTTGGCAAGGTTCAAACGTTGGGATGGTGTGAGCAGGGGACTGGTTTGAGGTCACTACCCCCAGTTCTCCCAGTCTATCCTTCTTCTGGGAGCCTTCTCAGGGAATTGAGCTGGAAATTCAAATTCCAGGTGGGGTCCATACTGCAGAGCTCAAGTACCTCTACAAAGGAAGAAACTGGGATTGTGCAGGTTTAAAATGCCAATGGTTTCTTCTCCAGGTTGCTGGAGCAGGGGGAGATTACACAGCTACTTGATTTCCAGTGTCATCCCCATGCTCCCAGTTTAATAACTGGTTTGATACTGGGATTGCTCCCTCAGAGGGAAATACCATACACCTGAGTAGCTCTAGAAGCACCTGAACCACCAAAGCACTCAGCAGCAAAAGGCTCAGCCCCAGTAACATGTTCCTCCACCACCAGTTTGCACTGGGAATTTAGATCCCTGATGAGAATTTTTTTTCTCCTGAAGGCAAAGCTCTTCCAGCCTGATCTCCTTTTTTTTCTGTTGTTGTTCTTTGCACAGACTCCACGTCCCTTGCAGAGCAATTTTGCCTCCAGCAGCAGGAGCTCAGACTCTATAAATGCTCTGACCACCTCTTCTGACTTCTTATTTTATTCCACTATAATAATAAAAAAGAGATTTATTCAAGTTGCAGATGGTTCAAATTCACTGAGCTCACCAATGTGGGGTTTTTTTCCCCCCCTTCTTGGATTAGGTGTAACCAAGGACAGTGTCACAGCCTTTAATAACCTGCTTTAATTAATCCTGGAATTATGAAGGTACTGTGATGTTCATTTTTCAAAGAGGGGTCACAGGAGTGAAGAACAGGGGAAAAAAAAAATCTACATTTCTCTGCAAGGGCCAAACCACAGCAGGAAATTAATCCCTTAATCATTCTGCCAGTTGGATCAGTGGTGGGAGCAGAGACCTGGGACTGAGGAAAATATTTCTGCTCTCTGAGATGCTCTTTCTCACCTGAAGCAGCTCTAAAATCCTCTGTATTCATACAGCCATTTAATAATTTGGATGGGAAGGGATTTTTTCAGGTCCAAACCCCCAGCAGGGAGCATCTGCAGCCAGAGCAGGGTGCTCAGAGCCCCCCCAACCACCCCTGGGATGGTGCCAGGGATGGGGCAGCCACCACCTCTCTGGGCAGCCTGGGACAGGCTCTGCCACCCTCAGCATCAACAATTCCTCCTCCTCTGCAGTCTCATCTCCCTCTTGCAGTTCCAAACCATCCTCCCCTTCCTGCTGCTGCACAAACACCTTTTGTGTTGCTCTGTTTGTGGGAACTCCACAGATTACTCAAGAGATTATCAGAACACATCCAGAGTCATATCAGCTCTTTCTCCAGCTCCTAGCAAAAGAGAGATTTCTAGTTTCATATTGAACAAGAATGATGCAAATGAGTCACTCCAAGTACTTTCCCTGTAAATAGAAAAAGGGTTTGTAAACATTTACCAGTTGAAAGTCATTTTAATGGCAGTTTTCTGAAGCTCTTCTCCACTTGCCTATCACTGCACATCACTGAACCACAGAAAACACAGTATTAAGGCTTAAAACATCCTTTGGTGTGTGTGTCCCCCACCCCAAATAATAAAAAAAACACCCTTTAAAATATATTTATTCCCTTTTCCAGTTAAATATTTGGAGCATCACGGTGGGAGGGGGTCTTTGAGTCGACCACCCTTAGAAAACCTTTGAAGGCAAAGCAAGTGGAGCTAAAAAAAAAAAGATCTCACAGTAAATTAATTTTCTTGAGAGTTAGACTCGAGTACTCTTCTCATAGGGTGGACTTTTCCTGGTCTCTCAGCAGACTTTGCCAGAAAAGAGTGGATCTTTTCTTGGTGAGCTTGGTGTGCTTCTAGAATCAGTTGGTTTTCTTGCTGCTTCTCCTCCTCCTCAGCAGCCCGGGCCTGCTGTCGATGGGTGATCTGAGCCTTGAGTTGCTCTCTGTATTCCTTGGCTTCCTGGAGTTTTCTGGAGATGACATTAATTGCTTGTTAATTAATATTATTTAATCTGTCATTATGCTTAGACTAAAGAACCATTCCCCACTCCTCTGAGGTGTCATCAGGATGCCCCTCAAAGTGGCAGGGAGAGGACACAGCGTTGGCAGCAGTGAGATCTGAAAAGGATGGAAAGCTGGGTGGAGAGGAACCCCTTGAAGTTGAACAAGGGCAAGTTTTGGGTCCTGCCCCTGGGGAGGAACAACCCCCTGCACCAGCACAGGCTGTGGAGTCTCCTTGTCTGGAGAGATTCCAACCCCAGCTGGCCACTGGGATGCTGGGCCCCCTGCTCTGGGTGCCCCTGCTGGAGCAGGGGGGTGGCACCAGAGCATCTCCAGAGGCCTCTCACCACTCTGTTTCCATTCTACCTCAGGATCAGTGTTTTCCTTCCCCTGCTCTCTGGAGCAGCACTGCTAGTCTAACAACACAGTCAAGTGCTTCTGGAGCAGGAGTCACAGAGAATCACAGACACTTCAACTGGCAACAGTCTAGTCAAGACTTGCTCACTAAAACAACAGGCTCAGGAGAGACCTTCTGGCTCTGACAGCTCCTGACAGGAGGCTGGAGACAGGACAACAGGAACCAACCTCAAGTTGTCCCAGAGAAGGCTGAGTTGGAGCTGAGGAGCAATGTCTCCATAGCAAGGGGTGTCCAGGGCTGTGCCAGGCTGCCCAGGGCAGGGCTGGAGTCCCCCTGACCCCTGGAGGGGTTTCCAAGGCCTGGAGCTGTGGTGCTGAGGGAATGGGGCAGTGCTGCCCTGGCAGGGCTGGGTTCATGGTTAGGTTTCATCACCTTAAAAGTCTCTTCCAACCAAAACAATTCTCCCATTCTCTCCCTTCAGGAAGGTGAGATTTCTGCCGTTGCCAGGTGACTGTTACCTGTATCACCATCAGCAAACACAACAGATACTGGCTCTGAAAGGAGCCACTCAGCCACTTCCCACGGCCAAAGGCAAGAGCACAAAAGGGAAACGAAGTGAAACGAAGCCCTTTGCCCCCGGGCTTCGTGTGACACCCAGAGGAACTTTTCAGCTACTGCCTGTCCCGGAGATTTCACCCAGAGATAAGGAGAGAGCCCCGTGTGGCCTCTGCACTGGAATCCTCTGGTGGTGAGGCGAGTGTGGAGGATGAAGGGCTGCGTGTGGGTGGAGTTTAGCAATCGACCCGAGCACGTTAGGAGGTGAGTAAGGAGCTAATCCTTCATTAACCCTCCTCCTCCACTCCTAATAACAGCTCAGAGGGATCCAAATCACCCCCACGGTCCAAAAAGACCAAGCTGAGGGTGAGTAAGAGCAGGATCTGAGTGAGATCAGAACGAGCAATGAAACCAGAGGTGTTTCTTAGAAGAGGACAAAAGCCACCCAGTGCTGTCTGGCATCAAGGAACCTCCACCTGAGTTTGAAGCAGAGCAAAGAAAAATACCTCATGTATTGTTTCTCTTCATTACACTCGAGTTCTGCAATGGTTTCATCCAAAAGCCTCTTCTCCTGAGCAATTTCTTCCCTCTCCTTTGCATTTCTCTGCACTGCACCCCAAAAGAAAACCAAGAAACTTTTAGGAACCAACAACCTGAAGACACAGCTCAGGCCAAGCAGCCCGAGGGCTGCTGCTGCTGAACAGAGGCACAAACAACAAGAGACCTCTCAGCTTCTTTGGTGACCTCTCAGAGAACATCTCCCCCCCTTCTGAACTTCATCACCATAATTAACAACCACCCCCCTTTGCTCGTACAGCCCCTGCTGGGCTCTGGGGGTGCCAGCAGGGAATGAGCTGCAGCAGCAGGTTCAGGGAACGTGGTGGTGTCCACCTCCTGCCTCCACCCAGACTCTGTTTGCTGCACAGAGCTCTTGGTACTCACACTTCTGCTCAATTTGCTGCTGTCTTGTGTTCAGGACATCTCTGAGTAGCTGTTTTCTAGCCTCCTTTTCTGCTCTCATTTGCTGAGCCTTCTTGGACCAAATCTTCTCTGCATCCTCCTGGATCAGTTTGGCCACTTGTTCTTCACGCTCTTTCTCCACCTCTAGCTGCTTGGCCAGGTGTGCCAGGTAAGTCTGTTGCTCCATCAGCAACTCTTGCTGCAAACACACAGATATTTGTAGAGCTGAGTGAGGGCAAATAAGCTTCTTGCACCTCAAAATAGGAAGAGAAGTGGTGACACAAGAGACAGGACAAGAGGAACCAGCCTCAGGTTGCCCCAGGGGAGGTTGAGGTTGGAGCTGAGGAGCAATGTCTCCATGGCAAGGGTTGTCCAGGGCTGTCCCAGGCTGCCCAGGGCAGGGCTGGAGTCCCCATGACCCCTGGAGGGGTTTCCAAGCCCTGGAGCTGTGGTGCTGAGGGCCTTGGGGCAGTGCTGCCCTGGCAGGGATGGGTTCATAGCTGGATTTCATGACATCAAAAGCTCTCTCCCCAAACTATCCTATGATCCCAAGTTCCCAGTGAACCCCTGGAGCTCTTACTTTTCTTCTTCTTTTTTCCTCAGTGTCCTCCTGGGGTTCCTGCAGACAGTTTTCCAAGATCTTCAACTCCAGGGCAAGTTCATCTTGTTTTTCTTCATGAAGATGATTCTTCCTCTCCTGTACTGCCCTGAGCAGCATGTCCCTGCATTCCTTCTGCTTCCTTACTTTCTCCTCCTTAAGCTGGACACTTTCAACCTTCAGCTGCTGCTGCTCTTCTTCCTACAGTGGTAAAAAAAAAGCAGAATAAATCAGTATTCAGAGGTAACTTGTCCTTCACCCAGAGGAAACCCCTGCTCATCAGGGGGCTACCAAGTCTGCACTGAGTAATGAGCCCATCTGCCACACACCTTTCCTGCTGAGCAAGGGTGACATCCCATTTTCCATGCTCAATATCTCCTTTATAGAAACCTTTTTGGGTTTGTTTTTTTTTTTCTTTTTCTTCTATTTTCCAGACACCAAACCACAGAAATTTCTCTCCTTGACAGAGCCCAGGCTTTTTTCAGGAGAAGCTACAAAGTCATCCCCACTAACAGCATTTTTTTCCTGAGCAGGCCAGTTAAAATAAAGGTGTTCTTTGCCTGGGAGAGTTTGGCAGGGCCTTAAAAGCTCCTGTGAAAAACAAACCCTGATCTTCTGCATCTTTTTAAATCATGAAACCTTACCAGGCTAGGTAAGATTAAGAAGCCTGCTGGATCACAGCCAATTCTGTGATTGCTTTTCAAGGGATCTTGAATCCTTCTGGTGCCTGACAAAGGACCCTGAGTGACCATTCCATCAGCATGGAAATAGCTGCCAAGTGAATCCCAGCAGGGTGGGGGTTGGAAGGGAGCTCTGGAGATGCTCTGGTGCCACCCTCCTGCTCCAGCAGGGGCACCCAGAGCAGGGGGACCAGCATCCCAGTGGCCAGCTGGGGTTGGGATCTCTCCAGACAAGGAGACTCCACAACCTCTCTGGGCAGCCTGAGACAGCCTCTGACACCCTCACACCAAGGAATTTGCTCCTCCTGGCTGCCACTTGGTGCCCAGTGCCCCTTGGCCTGGCCCTGGCACCTCCAGAGACTTTGGGCACTGCTTGTTAATGTGTCCAGAGAAAATCCAGTGGGTGCAGGTGGGGAAATTCCAGCAGCTGAGGCACGAGCCACTGGGATTTTTCACACACAAAAGTTTCCTGATGTCCCGAGGGCACCAGACTGGGTTTGGGGGTGAGAAACTGGCACCCAGCAGCCTCTGGCACCCTGGGCTGCACCCCCAGCAGCCTGGGCAGCAGGAGGGGAGGATCCTGCCCCTCAGGGATCTGAGAGGGATGGAATCCCTCTGCTGGGAGAGCTGGGAGGGTTCAGCCTGGAGAGGAGGAGGATCCAGGGAGACCTTCTGAGGGCATCTCAGGACTGGAAGGGCCCTGGCAGAAAGATGGGGACAGAGTTTGGAGCAGGGACAGGTCAAGGGGGGAGGGTTTGGAACTGCAAGAGGGAGATTGAGACTGGAGAGGAGGAGAAATGGTTGGTGCTGAGGGTGGCAGAGCCTGTCCCAGGCTGCCCAGAGAGGTGGTGGCTGCCCCATCCCTGGCACCATCCCAGGGGAGGTAGGATGGGGCTCTGAGCACCCTGCTCTGCCTGCAGATGGTCCTGCTTGGACCAGATGACCTGGAAAGGTCCCTTCCCACCCAAACCAGTCTGGGGTTCTATCTCTTTCCCCTCAGAGAAGCCAAATAAGGTCTGGATTCATCTAAACATGCTGTAAGCCTGGCCTCAGACACAACTTAGACTTGAGATCAGCTTGGAACTCACCAGCCATTGAGCCTCTTGTTCCTTCAGCCTCTTGGCCTCCTCCTGGTGAGCTTTGTGCTCCTCCAGCTGGGCAAGAAGCCCCTTTTGGGTGGCCTGACTCTTTTCTGCTGCTTTCTGCCTCTCGGCCACCTCCCTCTGCTCCTTGGCCAGCCTGTCCTGCTCCCAGAGCTCAGCAAATATCTGGTCCTCCTTCTTCTGCTGCTTTTTCAGCTCCTCCTTCAGTGCCACCTGGGCCAGCTGGTCTCCAAACACCTCCCGTTGATGTCTCTTCACCCAGCAGAGGCGAAGCTCATCACACTGCTCCCTGAAAGGCAGTGGGGCAGCTCAGGGGCAGCTCTCACCACACTGAGCAGGTCTGGAGGCTTTTAACATTCCAATCCCATTCCCCTTTCCTTCCTCAGTTTCTCCTTGGTGCTGACTGAACCCAGCTGCTGTTTGCCCAGGTACCTGAACTGCTGCTCTCTTTTTTCAGCCACCAGTTGTTGTCTTTCTTTTTCCCTCTTCTCCCTCAGCAACTGGACTCTTTCCCTCATCTTGGCCTCTTTCTCCTGGACTGTTTCTTCCAGAGCCTCCATCTCAGCCATGTAGCCACGTTCCTCTGCCTCCAGGAGCTGACGAAGCCTGGAATGAGAACATACGCTCCGTAAAAACCTCTCTCTCCTGATGGAGCAAGGAATGTTAACTTTGGGGGGGGATCTTATTGATGTCTCCAAAGACCTGCAGGGAGGGGATGCAGTTAAATGGAGACAGCTTCTTCCCAGTGACACCACAGGCAATGAGCCCTGGGAGCAGAGGGGCAGGATCCCCCCCCTGGCCCTGCTGCTCACGCTGCTGGGGGTGCAGCCCAGGGTGCCAGGGGCTGCTGGGTGCCACTCCAGCTCCTCCCCCACCCCCCAGCACCCCTCATCTTCCACACACCAGCGTGTCCCCCCCATAACCACCCCTCTCAGCGCCCATGCCAGCTGGGAATAGCCAAGCAGACGGGCCCTTAACCCCCTCACTCTCTACCTCTCCCGTCTCTCCTCGATCTCCGCCCGATATTCCTGCATCGTCGCCTCCACCTTCCTCTGGACGGCGCCCCGGAGCCACTTCCCTTGGCTGTGCAGGTGCCACTGCTGGGCCCCGCGACATTGGTCGTACAGCTTGATGAAGTGGAGCGTGTCCAGCACCTCCTCTTCCTTCTTTCTGCGGGCCAGATACGCTTTATCAATTTCCCGGTCATGATGAGGCTTGGCTTTCTGCAAACAGAACACAAGGGCAGCGGTGAGGTGGAAAATCGAGCTTCCCGGCTCGGCTCGGCCCGCTCGGGGCTCCCCGGCTCTGCCCACCCGCTGCTCCCCGGTTCCTCTCGGAGGGCGCTACCCCAACCGGCACCAGCCCCTCACCAAGGCCAAGAAGCTCGGGCCGGGACCGGTCACTACCCGCGGGCACCGGCGAAGCTCCATGGCCGCGGCCTAACGGGTAGACCCAGCAGAGGGACGCGCTGCCCGTTGCTATAACAACGCGCGGCGCCGGCAGTGACGTCACCGCGTCGGTGACGCAGGGCGGGAAACGCCCCCCCCCGGCGCAAGCGCAGGAGGGAAAGGCGGGAAGAGGGGGCTGAGGGGGAGATTTCTCCTCAGCTCCAACCTCAGCCTCACCCGGGCAACTTGGGGCTGGTTCCTCTTGTCCTGTCTCTTGTTCCAACCCCCCCCCCCCCCCGGCTTCAGTCTCCTGTCAGAGCCAGAAGGTCTCCCCTGAGCCTCCTTTGCTCCAGCTCCCTCAGCTGCTCCTCCCCACACTCCTGCTCCACACCCTTCCCCAGCTCCTGTCCTTCCCTTCCTCCAGCCCCTCACTTTTCAAGACCAAAAGGTGTGGTGGAAAAACCCATCAAGATCACTGGGACCTTTGTGCTCTTTGAGGAACCATGAGAAGTCGATTGATAGGAAGCAATGAACAATTCCTCCTTGTTTGTTTGTTGTTTGGTTTTTTTTGGACCAAAGAAACCTTTTCTTCCTCTAGAAGGAAAAAATAAGGGAACTAAATTCATCCTCACCCCTCATAAAAGACACGACTTTTCCACCAGTGCCTTCCTGTTCCTTTCATGTGGGATTGTGATGATTGCTTTTGGACACACCAGGTCCTTTCATTCCCCAGGATCAAAACTCCTTCACCCCACCACAGCAGATCCCTTGGGCTTCCCAGGCTGGGTCTCTCAGAAGTTGTCCTCTCTGGTTCTGAATTCCCCTGGGGTTTCCTCACTCCAGACAATCTCAGGTTCTTCTGGTCATGCTCCTTTCTAAGCCTTTTTTTTTTTTTTTTTGCCAGCACCTTCAGGCAAAGCTCCAAACTCCTTGGTGAGGGAAATGGTGACTCCTGAGGTTCATGTCTTTTGGCTGCTTCTGTTCATGGTTTTGTTTTCGGCAGCTTGGCTGCTTGATCAGCTCCACATGACTGGCTGAGTCAGGATCAGGGATACGAGAGTCACGCTGAACAAGCTTCTAATCCCTCAAATCCTGAGGTGTTTTGGGCCCCTCACTCCCAGCAGGACCTGGAGGGGCTGGAGTGTGGCCAGGGAAGGGCAAGGGAGCTGGGGAAGGGTCTGGAGCAGGAGTGTGGGGAGGAGCAGCTGAGGGAGCTGGAGCAAAGGAGGCTCAGGGGAGACCTTCTGGCTCTGACAGCTCCTGACACGAGCTTTGAGCCAGGAGGGATCAAGCCCTTCTCCAAGGAACAAGAGGAACCAGCCTCAAGTTGCCCCAGGGGAGGTTGAGGTTGAAGCTGAGGAGAAAAAACTTGGCCATCAGTGTTCTTTAGGATTATTTGAATGAGCTGAAGCTTCAGACTTTCCAAGTGAGGAAAGGAGGCAGCTGATGGGACACGGTCTCTGACCTTGGGTGGTGGCCCTTCCCTGACCACATCTGAGCTCCACCAGTGCCCACCCCAAAGCCATAGAGGGGAAGGGAGTGGGAGGGAAGATCAGCTGCTCTCCCCTCTCCACGCCCACGGGTGAGCGGAGAAGATGTTCTTCTGCTTTCTTTGAAAGAATAAAGAGTAACCACAAAAAGGGAACCGATGATGATGAAGTGAATCATCCCAGCGTGAGAAGATCAGCATGAGGAGGGACAGTGTACCCCTAGGGCTGCCCCCCCACCAGCATTTGGTGGATCCCTTGGAGCTGAAAAGCTGCCCGGGATCCCTCCCTGAACTTAACCCCACGAGCTGACCAGCCAGTGCTCTCCTCATCCCAGAAAAGCTGTGGATGCTCCATCCCTGGATGAGTTCCAGGGCAGGTTGGATGGGGCTTTGAGCTGCCCGTGGCAGGGATGTTGAAATGAGATGATCTTTAAGAAACCCCTTGGGGTTTTTTTGTTTTTTTTTCTTTCCCCTTTCACAACAGGGACGTGAACTGTGTAACCCATCTGGAGTATTTCAAAGAGGAACTGAAAGTGTTCGAGCTTTGAGTTCTTCAGACTTCACTTCCAGCTCATTTAGGGATCTCCACAGAAGATTATTTCAGTCTTTCAACGCCGTCAACTTCCTTTCCTTTTCACATGAGGCTTTCCAAGACACCCAAACCATTCTGAAACAGAAGATCACGTCCCATCCAAGCTGCTTCCACGTTATCCTCACATGTCAACCACAGCAGACCAATTTTCCATCCCCTTTGCATCAAAACGTCCAGCACGATTGGCACAGTGGGAAGCAGGGAAAAGAGGGGTGCAGTCCAAAGAAACAAGCTCATATCTATTTTATTTATTTATTTTTTTTGCTGGGAAGGGGTAAAGAGGGGAAATTTTTATTGCTGCTGCATCCTATAGCTCAGCAGAGGTGGGTCCAGGTTCAGTTCAGGCTGCCCAAGGTTTCCTTGGCACAACAAATCCCTGAATTCTGGCCTGAAATCAGAGTGTGAGGGACCAGAGCTGATGGAAATAAAGTTTTCATGGCCTCTTGCAGTCACCAAATTCCAATCCCTCTCCCTCTGGTTGCTCAGCATCACAATTCAGTGGTCAGGAGGTACTGGTGAGTGACCAAACCCAGACTAGAGCTGTGCTCCTGCTACTGGTGCTGCATGGGATGGGAAATGGCTTGGATTCAGAGAACCAGGGACTGGTTTGGGTGGGAAGGGACCTTTCCAGGTCATCTGGTCCAACCCCCCTGCAGGGAGCAGGGAATCTGCAGCCAGAGCAGGTTCCTGAGTCCCATCTAAGCTGGTCTTGAACACTTCCAGTGATGGAGCATCCACAGCCTCCCTGGGCAACCTCTTCCAGCATCTCACCACACTCAGAGGGAAGGAATTCTTCCTCATTTCCCATCTAAATCCACCTTCTTCCAGCCCCATCCAACCTCCCCTGGGATGGTGCCAGGGATGGGGCAGCCACCACCTCGCTGGGCAGCCTGGGCCAGGCTCTCCCCACCCTCAGCACCGACCATTTCTCCTCCTCTCCAGTCTCATCTCCCTCTTGCAGTCCCAAACCATTCCCTCTTGTCCTGTCCCTGCTCCAAACTCTGTCCCCATCTTTCTGCCAGGTCCTGAGAGACCCCCAGAAGGTCTCCCTGGAGCCTCCTCCTCTCCAGGCTGAACCCCCCCCAGCTCCAGAGGGGTCCCATCCCTCCCAGATCCCTGGTAGCAGAGACGTCGAATCCTTTTTTTACCCACAGCGCTCAAATCAAACTTTTAATTGCCTTTTAACGTTTCTTCCCCGCTTCCCCATAGGGAACCCCGCTGGGCGGGAAACTCGTGGGCGGGAAGCGCCGGGGCGGGGCCGCCCTGAGGGGAGGCGGGGACGGGTTGGGTGGGTTGGAGGGGGGTGGGTTCACAACCGGGCTCCCAAAGCTGATCCTCTGACAGCAGTTTCTCCTCAGCTTTTCCACCTCCCGACATGGATTGTGGTGTGATCACCTCCAAGACCGTGTTGCTGCTGCTCAGCTTCGCCTTTTGGGTACTGGGGTGCGGGGTGCTGGGAGTTGGGGTGGGAGAGGGACCCGAATTCCCCCCCCCCCCACACACACACTGTGGGCTGAGGGGGGTTCTGTGGGTGGTGAAGGGGTCTGGGCTGTGCTTGGGTTCCAATTAATCACAGATAATTAATTATTAAGTGTTACCTGTAGATTGGGCAGTTTAATTTCTATAGGTAGCTCTTCTAATTGAAGATTTGAGTGTTTAAAGTCCCTGTGGGGAAAAAAATGGTGTCAGTTCTGCTTTTTTTTTTTTTTTTAAATTTAGTTCTTAATCTCTTAACCTTTTAAAGTCTTATTTTTAAAAGTGGGTCGTTAAACCAACCCCCAGGCGACCTGTGATTTGGCACCAGTGGGGTGAGGGGGTTACTGGGGCCACCCTCCCAGTTTGGGGCAAGGGAAAGAACCCAGAACTTTGCTCCCCCGGTTCGATTTGCAGCAATTAACCCTCTTCCCTCCTCCTTTCCTTGACAATTACTAAGAAAAACACAATTTAAAAAGCAAAACTGGGTGGGGTGGTGTAGTTTGGGGGTGGTTTTTTTTTAGGTTTATCTGTTTTGGGGGGTGCTCTGGGTGGTGACAGCTGTGCCAGGGCTTGGTGGCTGCTGGGAAGGGGGTGGTGGTTCTGCTGGTAACCAGTATATTCTTTTTTTATCTCTGGGGGGAAGTTTGAGTAACCTCTGCCCCCATCGTCATCAGTCAAGGTCTGGCTGCTGCTCTGCTGCACCTCCTGCGTGTGGTTTGGGTGTTTCCATCAGCTCTGTAACACATAAAAGCCTTCAAAAAGGCCGGGTTGGTGGTGGGTTTTCGTTTGGTTTTCTTGCCAAGGGGGATGTCCAGGTGGTGGTGGGAGCTGCACTGCCCAGGTTAGGGCTTGGCAACGAGGAAGGGGGAGGAGTTTTCTGAAGCAAGGAAGAATTAAAGAGAAGAACCAGAGATTTCCTGAAAGGGGGGGTGGGGGGGAAAAGTGGAAATACTGGTTGACTTAAATCCTGAAGCCTTGCTTCTGTAAATAAGGGACTTGCTGCTGGTCCCCTCCCAAGTTCTGTGCCTCTTTTGTGGGCCTGAGCACCATTTATTGCTGCCTGTGTTCCAGGTGACACTTGGGGAGGTCACATTTACTGCCGTGCCTCAAAGAACTTTTGGTTTTGGTTTGGTCTGGGGTTTTTTGTTTGTTTACCTGCAGAACAGACATGGGACCATCCTGCTGTTTTTCCAGGGAAATCCCCTAAGCTTTAGCATCACTGCTTGGCTTTTAAAAGCCCTTATGTCCTCCTAGGAGTGTCTCTGGCACCTTTTCTCCTCCAGGGATGCTCTCTAAGGGTGATTGAAGCTATTGACTCATCTGGCTTCAGAGATCACCAGTAACTATCCTTCCATGTGTCCACAGCCTTGAAATTTAGGGTGGCCCAGCCCTTGGTGTTTTTCCCATCCTAGGAAGCCCTAAAGCATGTAGACTCTTCCAGTGCCATCACTATTATATGAGTTAATTGTTATTCCTGCAGCAGAACCTGGAATTCAGGTTTTGGGAGGGTGTGGAAGTGACTGAGGCTCTTGCAGAACATTTCCAGCAGCTGAGGCTCTGCAAGCAGAAGGCTCCAGATCATTAGCAAAACACAGGAATATTTGGAATTATTCTCTCAGGGGTAATTTGTGCTTGGATGTTTCATGCTACAGATCTTGCCCAGGTTGGAAATGAGTCTGGAAAAGAACTCCCCCACTCTTGTCTTCAGCAGCTGGTGCAGTTCTTTGGCATTTGATCAAGTTGATTGCTTGGAAATATCCTAAATAGGTCCAAAATAAGTCCTCTTTTGGATCTCCAGGATCCAGGAGTGGAGGAAGATTATGCAGGATAACAAATGGGGGCTTCCTAAATGAGGTGAAAAAGCAACTTCTCTCATACCCACCAGGCTCAGCATCCCATTCTGGGGGGGATGAACCCCATTCATTCTGGGGGGGATGAATCCCATTCTGGATTCCCTTCCCAAAGGAGGCATTGATTGAAGCTGTTCTGACCACCCAGTTACCAAGGGTGGTGCTTCAAGCTGTAGGAGATGTGACCACTGCCAATCTTGCCTGTTGGTGCCTACTAATTAGGTTGGAGTGTGTGGTTGTGTTGCTAATTAGGTGTTGGCCTGGTGTTGGTGAAGACTGGGGATGCTGGCTTGGCTCTGGTCACCTAAAAGTGGGAAGGGGAGGGTTGGAGGAGGCTTGGGTGTTCTTACAAATGTCTGGAGAGAGGCACTTGGGTGGGTGGGAGTCTCCAAGGAGTGTGAATCAAATGTGGTTTGAGGTACTGGTGTTTCTTGCAGCTGCTTTGAGGAGATACTTGGGCAGGACTAAGGGATGCTTGGATTTCTCTCCTTCACCCTTGGTTCATCCAAGGCTAAAAACTGGGGAGTTACTGGTGCTGGAAATAGCACTTTTTTTCAGGATGGAGGAGTTCTCCAAAGGCTCAGGAGAGGTCTGGGTGTCAGCAGCCCTGTGACTTACTCCTTCCCTTTGGTAAATCCTTAATCCTGCCTGTAGGTGACAGCGAAGGACAGCGAGCTCTGCTGGGTCTGCATGCCCTGCCTGCTGCTGGAAAGGAGGATGGGAGAGCTGTGGAAGTTTTCCCTGCTCTGGATCAAGGGAAATGATGCTGATGGGCCATGAGGTCTGTCTGACTCACCCGTGGTGGAAAAAGCTGCTTCAGAAAGAGCTTTCCTTATTTATCACATCCAAAGTGCAAGTCCTGTGGTCATTAATCCACTTCTGAAAGGGCTTAGGACAGATTTTCCTACAGGCTCCTTGTTTCTGCCCCTGGGATGTGACAGGACAAGAGGAAACAGCCTCAAGCTGCCCCAAGGGAGGTTGAGGTTGGAGCTGAGGAGCAATGTCTCCATGGCAAGGGTTGTCCAGGGCTGTCCCAGTTTGCCCAGGGCAGGGCTGGAGTCCCCAGGACCCCTGGAGGGGCTTCTGGAGGGGATCTGTTCCTAAACCTCCCACTTGGCAGGACTCTAAAATCAGCTTGAGAGGTCCCATTTTGTGCTGGAGGGGAAAGTGACTCCTTCCCAAGGTGGGAACTGGGAATTTCCTTCTTATTCCCACCAAGCTGTGTTTGCTTTCCCACAGAGCTGGGTTTTGCTGTCAGGAGAACCCCAAGCTGAGCTTTTTCCTTGTGGGAAAAGGCACCCAACAGCCACGTGGCCTCCCTGCCCATGCCCCTCCCCTGTCACCTGGGTGACAAGGAATATTTCCAGGCGGATTAGAAGTGTCTGTTGTGCTGCCAGCACTAAGAAGTTGCTCCAGGCTTTAGGATTAGCTCCAGTGGGATTTAGCTGCACTTGGGTTTAGTGGCAGGACCTGGTAGCTGAGCCAGGAACAGGTTGTTAAGAAACCCAGGGTGGTTCTGAAGGCAAATATTGACCTAGAGGGTGTTTTGGCTGGTCAGATCCAAAGGACCTTGTCCAGCTGGAGTTACATTCCCAGCCTGCCCTTGCTCTGTGTTTGGGGAGAGGAACAGTGGAGAGGGTGGTGCTGCTTTCTCCTCCAAGTGGATTTCTTGTCCTCAGTGTTGTTCTCTTTAATACCTTGATCACTGAGCTGGACAAAGGGGCTGAGGAACCCTCATCAATCTGGAAACTTCTACCCAGTTTCTTGGAAGGCTCTGCAGAGGGCTCTGGCCAGGCTGGATTGATGGGACAGTGGGATGAGGTTCAAGTCCAAGGGTTTGTTTCTGCCCTTGGATCACAACGACCCCCTGCAATGCTCCAGGCTGGGGCAGAGCAGCTGGAAAGTGCCCAGTGGGAAAGGACCTGGAGAGGAGCCAGTGTGTGCCCAGGTGGCCAAGAAGCCCCCAGCAGCCTGGCTGTGCCAGCACTGGGGTGGGCAGCAGGAGCAGGGCAGGGGTTGTCCCCCTGCACTGGGCACTGGGGAGGCTGCCCCTGGAATCCTGGGGTCAGGTTTGGGCCCCTCACTCCCAGCAGGACCTGGAGGGGCTGGAGCAGGAGTGTGGGGAGGAGCAGCTGAGGGACCTGGATTTGTTGAGCCTGGAGAGAAGGAGGCTCAGGGGAGACCTCCTGGCTCTGACAACTCCTGACAGTGGGGGGGTCAGACCCTTCTCCAAGGAACAAGAGGAACCAGCCTCAGTTTACCCCAGGGGAGGTTGAGGTTGGAGCTGAGGAGCAATGTCTCCATGGCAAGGGGTGTCCAGGCCTGTCCCAGGCTGGAGTGCCCATGACCCCTGGAGGGGTTTCCAAGGCCTGGAGCTGTGGTGCTGAGGGCCATGGGGCAGTGGTGCCCTGGCACTGCTGGGTTCATGGGTGGATGTGATAGTCTTAGAATAATTTGGGTTGGAAGAGACTTTTTCTCCCTGCTGTGTAGGGTCCCCATGAGGACATCCCACCACTTCAACATGCTTTTAGAGATGGAAAAGAAAGGTGCAGCATGGGGTTGTGTGGATATGGAGTTCCTCCAGTGGGTCCTTCTTTTTTTTTTTTCTGCAGAAACCAACTGTTCGTACCCTTCAAAGACAACAATCTAACAATAAATAATTTCTTTTTTAATCTTTCTTTCTCCACCAGAAGTTAATGATAAGGCACCAAGTCAAAACAGGCTGAGTTATTGATGACCCTGGAGATGTTCTGCCTGATGTGAGGGGGGAAATAAACTTATTTTAGGCCTTATCTCAGTTTTTTTTTTGTTCAGTGAGTTTTACTGTTTCTCAGCCACTGCCTAAGGTCATCTCAACAAAACAAAGGAATGAAGGTGGCCAGGGTATCTTGTTTTGTCTGACTGACTTCTGCCTGTTCCAGGGTTTGTTTGAATTTTCAGAGCACAGAGAGAAGTTCAAAGGACCCCTTCTGGGGGGGGAGTTGGAGCTGTAACACTGACGAAGTGACCTGAAATGTTGGTGTGGTTTGAATTTGCTTGAGAAGAACCTCGTGGTCATCAATGTGCAAAAAAAAAAATAAAATAAATAGAAATCCCCTTATGGAGGGGATTTCTTCTCAAAATTCCCCACTTCTCATCAGCTTGGGTGGTTTCTGGAGCCCAGCTGGGGATGTTTGGGGTGGAAGGGGTGAGGTTGTAGGATGTTCTGCTTGCTGTGGGTGATGCAGCCCCCCCAAAAAAGCAGGAATTTCTTGGTATCATCCCAAGATGGGTTTTGAGAAGGTGTTTGATTCATCATGGAGGAAAACCCCAGACTGGTTTGGGTGGGAAGGGACTTTTCCTGGTCATCTGGTCTGCAGGGAATCTGTAAACCAGAGCAGGGTGCTCAGAGCCCCATCCAGCCTCCCCTGGGATGGTGCCAGGGATGAGAAAGGAATTATTTGGTCTTTTTTTCCTCCCCAAAACGAATTCCTTCAGTTTTATTTGTGAAAGATTCTCAGCTGTTTTGGGGTTTTGTTTGTTTGAGATTCACCAGAAAGGTGGTTAATTACACCATGGACTGAAAATCTGTCTTCAGCAGTGCAAAAGATGCTTTTTCTTGTGCTTCTCTTCCAAAAGAACCTTCATTTTTCATCCAAGAATTGCCTGAAGCTTTAGCAGTGTTGGTCTGGGAAGGGGAAAAAAAAATCCCTCCACTGTATTTTGAACTCCCCCAAAGTCCTGTGAGGGTTCAAAGGCAGAGATTTACATTCCAACCTCTATTATCTTTTCTTTTCAAGTCTGGCTCTGGGAGTTACCTTGCAAAAACAAAACCCATGGGTCTGAAATACCTTCCACTCTTGGAAGTGGAATACTTCTTCCACTCTGCTCTGGCTTCAAAACCTTCTCTTGGAGTTTCAAAGCTGCTTGACTCAGTTTCACCAAGTGCTGCTGAGTTTCTGGCAGCTCTGTACCAGTTTTATCTTTCCTTTCCCAGTGGGTCCAACTTCCCTGTTGGTTTCCTGTGGGTGCTGCTGCTGTTGTGTTGTGCACACTGAAAATAGGTAGAAAAATGGGTGTTAAAGCCTGGCCTGAGGGATGAGGAACAGCACCTGTGCCTGGTTCTGAAGCCAGTTGGGTGGCTGTCACTGGTGCAGCCTGTTGGCCTCAACCACCAGAACACCTTTCTGGAGGAGAAGATGCAGAAACCTGTTTCCTCCAGGAAAAGGAGGGACTTGGTTTGGCTGGGATGAGGAACTGTTTGTGGCTGCCAGAGTGGAAACGAGGAGTTGTTCCTCAGAGAAGACCCAAAACCACCAACCCAGCCTTGTGGTGATCACTTTCAGGGCCTGTTCCTCCAACTGCAGCATGGGGTGGGGTGTTGGTGATGCTCTTGGGGGTAGTCTGGTGGTGCTTTTGAGGATAGTTTGGTGGTGCTTTCGGGGGTAGGGTGTTGAGTGATGCTTTTGGGGGTAGGACGATGGTGACCTTGGTCAGAGAAACAACTGCCACTAACTCTCTTGTTTGCATTTCAGGCAGCAGCAGCAGGCCTTGGCTACGTTGGGGGTTATGTCATCAACACCTACAAGAGCTATGACAACTTTCTGCAGGACAAATATGCCCTGCTGCCAGCTGTTATCATCCTCTGTGTGGCTGTGGTGATGTTTGTCATCGGGCTCATCGGCTGCTGTGCCACCTTCCGGGAGTCTCGGGTGGGCCTGGGGCTGGTGAGTGCTGCACCCCCCTGCATGTCTCCTGCACCCTGTTTTGTGCCACACATGGAAGTGTCTCCGTGGAAAGGGTTGTACCAGGGTGGTCCAGGGCAGGGGTGGAGTCCCCCATGATCCCTGGAGGGGTTTGCAAGCCCTGGAGCTGTGGTGCTGAGGGTCAGGGGGCAGTGGTGCCCTGGCAGTGCTGGGGGAATGGTTGGAATTGATGATCTCCAAGGTCTGTTCCAACCAAAATGATTTGATTCCATGACTGGAGAGGCAAGAACAGAGAATAACATACAGAAATTGGTGTGGTGGGTAATGTGGTGGGTAAATTGATGTGGTGGGTAATGTGCAGTTGAAGTCAAATGCTCTGGAATTCTTCTTTACACTGTTTCTCTCCTGATTTCAGTTCTTGGCCATTATCCTGGTTATCTTCATTGCAGAAGTTTCTGCTTTTGTCCTGGGATTTGTTTACAGAGAAAAGGTAAGAACTGTCAGCTCTGTGCACACCTAGAAGTCAAGAGTAGGTCTTGTGTCCTTAGAACAGTGTCTCCAGTTGTCTTGCAGCTCATCCTTTATCCTGCAGTGTGAGGGGCAAGGGAGAGTGGGGGCATCACCAGCCAGTGTGTGTGGATTGATCTTTGTCAGGAGCAGGGTGAACACATCGAGTTCCTGGCACCACAACAATCCCTGAGCTGGATGAAACAGTTGCTGGTGCTCAGAGCACAGGGTGATTCCATCAGGAGAGGCCCATTTCCATCCAGGAACATCATTCTTACTAAGTTCTACTTCAGTATTCCCTCAAAATTGACTTGTTTTTTAATGAATAATAATCTTCCCCCTCACTTAGTTGGGATACAGATCTTTTGAGTTTCCACTAGATAAGATTCTGACCTCTCATGCTAGAGAACAGAATAGAAATAAAATAGAAAATCACAGAAATAATGATCTTGGGATTTTTTTTTCCTTTTTTTTTTTTTTCTCTTTTTAAACAGGTGAAAACTGCTGATGTGCAGGGCACGATGCACGCAGTCTTTGAGAAGTATGATGGGAAGAACCCAGAGTCTGTTGTGGTGGATTACTTGCAGGAACAGGTAAGGAAACACCTGAATAATTCTCAGGACAACTTGAAAGAGAAGCAAGGGGTCCGTGGTGCAGAGGTGGCTGGCAGTGCTGGGTTAAGTGTTGGACTTTGATCTTCAAGGCTTCTTCCAACTCAAAACATTCTGATTCCACAAAGAACAAAACAACAATGTCATAAGATACAAAAGGAGGTTGTTTCTATCTGTGGTGCTACTACTCCTACCTAGTTGAAAATCTACTGCTTGGTGTACACAGAGAGCAGCTGCCCACCTCAGAGATATTTCACTCAACCTTGGCACCCACCTTGGCAGACCCCTGTTAATCCTCTTTTTGTCTGGCAGCTTCACTGCTGTGGGGTGAAGAACTACAGCGACTGGACGACCACGGGGTGGTTTAATTCCACCAGGAACAACAGTGTCCCCCTGAGCTGCTGCAGGCAAGGAGTGAGGAACTGCACAGGGAGTCTGGATCAGCCCCTGGAGCTCAATACACGGGTGAGGTTGAAGGGCACAGCCTGACAGTTGGGCCCTGGTGGCTCTTGGCCAGTTAGTCAAAGAGGAAACCACTTCTGGCAGTGTTCAGGGTGAACTGCATCCAATTCCACTTGGAAGTTTGTCCACCAAACCCTGTTCTCACCGTGGTTTTCCTCTTAATTTCCTTCTCATGGAGTTCTGGAAGCTCCTGGATGATGGAGGGGCACCAGTCTGGGTGACTGGGCTCGTCTGGCTGCTGGTAGCTCCTCCATTCTGTGCTGCTACAGAAGCAACATGTTGAGGCCAGAGTGTGGAGTTGTCCCAACAAACCTGGGATAAGGGAAGAGACTCTAAGATTGACCATGAACCTGGAGAACTTCATACCAGGTTCTTCAGGCCACCACAAGCCCCTGAGATGACTCCTTAGAGCCTGCTGGCTCTGAGTTTAGGGCACTACAGGTGACCTGAGCTAGAGGAGATGCAAGCAGAAGGAGAACAAGACAAGAGTGGGGGGCCTCAGGTCTGAAAAGGTCCTTTGTAAGTGTTGTGGAGGAGGGAAAATAAATCAAGATTCCAGCTGAGTTTCTCTCTTGTTTCCACCTTTTCATGTCAGGGCTGTGCAGAGGAGCTGGAGTCTGTGATGCAGAGTGTTTTCAGCTATGCCATGCTGGTGATCCTGGGGTTTGCCATTGTGAAGGTAAATGCAAATTTCCAACCTCAATTCCACGACTTTTCCACGGCTCCAGCGACCCCTCCTGTGGTCAGCTGTTGAAAAGTGAACATGACAATTGCACTGACTCAAAACCCAGGAGAAACTCCACATCTCTCTCTTTTCCAGTTCTTTGCCATGCTGAGTGTCTGCGTCCTCACCTGCAAGAGAGAAGACACTGGCTACCAACCTCTCTACTCGGGGGTGTTTGCTTAACACTCCACCACGTTCCCTGGGCTTTCTGCTTCCTGCTGACCCGAGAGACTCCTCAAGAAGGACTCCAAACAATTCCCAACCTGCTGGATGAATATTTCCTGGAGATGAAGCAGAGAAAACTGTGTCTCCAGCTGGGAGAGTTTCTTGGGGGGGGGGGGGGGGGGGCTCAATTCCAGTTTGAATCCTCAGTACCCTCCAGTCACACAACCCAAAGCAAAAGAAAAGATGTTTGTGGGGTTTTTTTTATCCCTCCACTGAGACTCCAGGAGGGTTTTCTGTTGGCTCCTCATCCACCAGCTCCTTCCCATGGTCTGGTGAAACAGCAGGAGAAACTTTTCACCACCAGGTTTAAACATTGGGGATTTGGGAGGGGTTTTTTTTCCCCCCTTCTGTATCTGAGGGTGTTCCTCATTAAATCTCTTTTTCTTCTCCTTTCTTACAGTCACAGTGTTGGAATTCACTCGACTCCAGTGCAAACCTTAAAGCCCACAACACATATTTGAGGTGGTTCTTGTTCCCTCCTAACCTGGGATTGCTCCGTGTGTTTCGAGCTCAGGACAGCTTGGGCTTGGGGTTGTTTTTTTTTTTTTTTCTCTATTATGACAACAAAAAATAGTTTAAGAAGCAGAGCTGTTGAATATTTCTGGTGTGTTTTTTCTCTCCTTTTACTCAAAGACAGGCCATGGCTCTGTGCTGGAGCAGGAGGGTGAGACCCAGCAGACATGTTGGTGTGCAGACAGGACCCCTGGAATGATTTTCATCCATCCCCATGTTGCTGAAACTCTGCTTTTCACCACTAAAAAAAACACCCTATAATCTATTAAAATAATAATATAAAATAATCTTTCACCTGGGGGCAACAAACTCCTCTTATCAACTGCTTTTTTTTTTTCTCCTTAATGTCTGCTGAACACAGTCGCTTCTTGGATTGCATTAAAAATGATCCTTTTTTATCTTTTACCTTTTATTTTTAAGCTCATCTCAATTGATTTAGGGGATTTTTTTGTTGTTATTTTTAGACTTGGGGAGGGTGGGATCTCCCAGCTATTTTTTTTATTTTATTTTCTTAGGGAGTTGTGGAAAAGCAGCTGAGTTTGTGCTGATGTTCTTTTAGGTTTTGTTTGGGGACAGAAAGGCAATCAACACAGCATTAAACCTTTATATTTGTAGCTAAATTAGTTAAAAGCAAAGTTTGGGGGAAAGTGTAAAATGTTTATTATTTTATTCTTTATCCCGGAGGGGGGAAAAAATCCCAAAGTGATGTTTCAGAGGAGACAAACCAATGTGAATAAATTGAACAGTGACTTAATTTTTACCAAGGGCTTTGTCTTCTGGTAAAGGCTGAAATAATAAACTGAATTTCTAGAAGCAATTAATGTTTTGGGGGATTATTTGTTTGGGGTTTTTTTTTCTGAGGGGGTTGTTTGGTTGGTTTTTTTGAGGGTTGATTTGGGTTTTTGGGGAGGGTGTTGTTTAGCTGAGAGGCTTGTTGGTTTTTTGGGGGGCTTTGGGTATTTTTTGGGGGTTCTTTTTTGAGGGGTTTTATTTCCTTTGGATTTTTTGGGGGTTGGATTTAGGGGGTTTGGTTGTTTGTTTTTTTTTAGGAGGTGGGTTTCTTGGGGTTTTTTTTCCTTTGGATTTTTTGGGGATTGATTTTGGGGGGATTGGTTTGGTTGGTTTTTTTTGGGAGGTGGGTTTCTTGGGGGTTTTATTTCCTTTGGACTCCTTTGGTGTTGGATTTTTGGGGGGTTGGGTTTTTGGGGGTGGGTTTCTTCTTTGTTTTTTTTTCCTTTGGGTTTTTTGGCATTGGATTTTTTTGGGTTTTTTTTCAGGGTGTGTTTTTGGGGGGTTGGATTTTTGGGGGGTTGGTTTGGTTTTTTTCAGGGGTGGGTTNTTTCCTTTGGATTTTTTTGGATTTGGATTTCTGGGGTGTTGGTTTGGTTGTTTTTTTTGGGGGGGGTTTCCTTTGGATTTTTTTGGATTTGGATTTTTGGGGGGGTTGGTTTGGCTGGTTTTTTGGGGGGTGGGTTTCTTGTGGTTTTTTTTCCTTTGGATTTTTTGTCATTGCGTTTTTGGGGGGTTGGTTTGGGGTTGTTTTCAGGGGTGGGTTTCTTGAGTTTTTTTTTTTCCTTTGGGTTTTTGGGGGGCTGGATTTTAGGGGGATTGGTTTGGTTGCTTTTTTCAGGGGGTGGATTTCTTGGGGGGGTTGTGTTTCCTTTTTATTTTTGGGGGGTTGGATTTTTGTGGTGTTCTGTTGGGTTGTTTTTTTTTCAGGGGTCTCTTCCATCTTTCGTTGGTCACTTTTCTGAGGGCGCGTTGGGATTTGGGGGGGGGGGTTTATTTCGGGGGTCGCTTGGCGGTCGCTTTTTGAGGCGGGGGTTGTTCTGTGGGTTGATTTTAGAACGGGATTGATTTGCTGGTTGGGTCGGGGGGGATATGTCGGTTTCTTTGTCGGTTTGTGGGTGTGTTTTTAGTGCCGGATCCGCAGTTGCAAGGGCGGGAGAAACTCCCCTGGGCCGGCCCCAGAGGCGGGGAGAAGGCTCCGTCCCGTCCCCTCAGTTACTTCCCGCCCTTTCTCCGCCGCGCAGACGTTGTCATCGGTCGCTGGAGCGCGGCGGATTCGAACCGGAGGAGCCGCCAAAAGCCGCCGGGAGCCGAACGACACCATCCCGAGCTGGGCTGGCCGGGAACAGAGTGGAACCATCCTCAGAGAAGCCGTTGTTAATTCCTCCGTGCCGCGGGTGAGCTGAGCCCGCCGATGGCGGAGGGGAGAGGGGAGGAGGGGAGGCTGGTGCGGGGTGAGAGCGGGAACTGCGCGGCTTCTGTTCGGGCACAGAGGAGGGGGAAGCGGGAAAATCTCTTCGCGACTAACGCCCTAAAGCTTCTTAATCCGTTGCGTTTGAAAACTTTTTATAAAGAGATCGAAAAGTTTCGCTTTCGGGCTGAGGAAACCGGCAGAGGGAGCCGGGCGAGCGCTGGAAGCCCAAGGGCTGCCCGAGAATAGGATTTACGGAGGGTTGGTTGATGCTTTTCAGCAACGATTTATTACTAATTCTTTGTTAGGATCGAGTTAATGCTCCCCTTGGTGTGTAGATAAGTGGTTTTTTGTGCTAGAAAGGGCACGTTTTCTTTAGTTACTAGCGTGTAAAACAAATACAAGCTACGAAATACCTCAAAGTATCGATCGTCTGATGCAATGTCATACCATCCCAGAATGTGAGGGGTTGGAAGGGACCTAGATCATCTAGTCCAACCCCCCTGCCAGAGCAGGGTCACCTAGACCAAGTCGCCCAGGAACAGATCCAGGTAGGGCTGGAATGTCTCCAGAGCAGGAGACTCCACAACCCCCCTGGGCAGCCCCTGCCAGGCTCTGCCACCCTCACTGAAAAAAAGTTTTTCCTTGTGTTTCCCCTAAACCTCTTGTGCTCCAGCTTGCACCTATTGCCTCTCGTCCTGGATGACACTGAGCAGAGTCTGGCTCGATCCTCCCTACACCCACCCTGAACATATTGACAGACACTGCTGAGCTCTCCCCTCAGTCTCCTCTTCTCCAGGCTAAAGAGCCCCAGCTCTCTCAGCCTCTCCTCAGCAGGGAGATCTCCACTCCCTGCAGCATCTTGGTGCCCTGCGCTGGACTCTCTCCAGTAAATCTGTCTTTTCTGAACTGGGGTGCCCAGCACTGGACACAGTACTCGAGGTGGGGTCTCACCAGTGCAGAGTAGAGGGGGAGGAGAACCTCCCTTGCCCTGCTGGCCACACTTCTCCTAATACATCCCAGGATGCCATTGGCCCTTCTGGCCACAACGGCGCGCTGTTGGCTCATGGTCAGCCCCTGTCCACCAAGACGCCCAGGTCTCTTTTCTCCAACAGCTCAGCCCCCAGCCTGTGCTGATCCATGGGGTTGTTCTTCCCCAGATGCAGCACCTTACACTTGCTCTTGTTAAATCGCATTCACTTTCTCCCTGCCCATCTCTGCAGCCTGTGCAGGTGTCTCCGGATGGCAGCACAGCCTGCTGCTGTGTCAGCCACGCCCTAAAGAACGACTTGGTATAAACCAGATATCTCTATTGCAGTGAATTTCCAGCTCCTTCAGTAGCAAACACCTTCATAATCAGCCACTGGAATAATCCTCCACTCGCAGAAACCTTTCTGTTGGTTGGAAAAAACTTCAAATCATCCAGTCCAACCATTAACCCAGAGCTGCCCAGGGCACCACTGACTCGTGGTTCTCAGCACCACAGCTCCAGAAGCTTCCAGTGCCTCCAGGTTTTGTAGAATTCTCCCGGTGGGATTAGTATTTGCAACTCATTTCTGTCTTAAATTACAGTGTTCTTTTGTTTTGTTTTTTCTTTCCCTGTCAGTGTGATAACAGAAGAAAAAATGTCCTCAGCGCTGGAAGAGTTGTACGTTCAGATCAGCCTGAAGATAAAAAATATTAAGAGGTCTCTTCCGTTTAGAAACTTAGGTAAAAACAAACTAAGGAGAGGGTTTTGCTTTGTTTGCTGTGCTAAGTGCTGCTTGTGGAGGGGAGGGAAATGAGATTTGGGTTTTTGTGTTGGAGGTCTCTTGGCTTAATGTGGTCTCTTTTGCCAGGGCGAGATCCAGCCTTCCGAGAAGCAGTTGGTAAAGTAATGCATGAGATGTCTACCGTGTATTTTCTCTTGGATAAAATTGAAACAGAACTTAAAGAGCAAGAAAAACAGAAGAGTGCACTAAAAGTAATCTTGGTTTCCTCATAAAATCCTGAGAGATTCAAAGGAATCTTTGGTAGTTGTGCTTTTCTAGATCCTCTGGAGGTTGGAGCCAGGAGGGGGTCGGGCTCTGCTCCCTAGGAACAAGTGACAGGACAAGGAACCAGCCCCCAGTTGCCCCAGGGGAGGTTTAGCTTGGAACTGAGGAACAATTCCTTCCCCTCCAGGGCTGTCCCAGGCTGCCCAGGGCAGGGGTGAAGTCCCCATGACCCCTGGATGGGATCTGAAGATGATCCAAGTAGCATCTGTCTTGGTTTTGGGTGTGTTTGCAGTGCCTTTGTGGGCCAGGCCTTATGTGACCATGTTCTCTGGGCAATGTGGGTGAGTTTCCCTGTAGTTTCTCCCCCACAACAACCACCCCCCCCCAGCCCAGGCCTGCTCAGGGGTATTGTGGAGGATTTGCCACTTGCCCACTCAGATTTCTTGGCCATGCAGAGACAGAGAGGCTCCTGTTTTCTCACTCTTGGCTCTGTCTTTCTGAGCTCTCCTAGTTGCTCTGTGGAAATTGGGTGGTAAAGGGGAGAGATGATGTGAAGAGAGCAAAAACAAACACCTTGTAATCAAGTGGAGAAATCACTGCCTTCATAATTTTATCTGCCTCACAGTGAGAGCTTCATGATTTCTGATCAAGTTAACTTTTAATTGCAGGATCTCCATAAATCTGCTGATAAACAACGAGAGGAAGCAGTGCACCTCAAGGAAAATATTCCTCCTAATCTCCCCAAACCAGATCCCTGCTGGTAGGTGGTACATAAGAATAACTTGAGCATTAAAGTTTTAACCTGAACGTTTGGAGGGAGGGTGAATTTATGAGTCTAAGAATCACTCCAAGCAGGAAATTCCTCAGCTTTGGGGGGAGGGGGGATAAAAAAAACCAGCAAGCAAGCACCTAAAGGAAAAAAACAACCCTCTGAGCCTGCTGGTTGGTGTTGAAGGAAAGGAATTCAGGAGATTAATGGATGAGTCAAGCTTTCCAAGGTGGGAACTGTTGCAGAGCAGCTTGTTGGGCTGCTGATAAAAAAAATGAGGATTTATGTTCCATGCCAGGTGATGGGCCTTTGAATTCCAAACCCCTCTGCCACCACCTGTGGCCTCCTCCTTGAAGGAGGAAGAGCTCTTGTGATTTGAAGCTCAAAGAGGTGATTTGAAGCAGAAGTTGCTTGATTTATTTTAAATTTTTTTTTCTGGGGGGTGTCTCAGGAAAGAGAGTGACTTGTGTTCACCTGGCTGACCAGATGGGTTGGGATGTAGGTCTGGGAATTGAGAGGCTTTGGTAATCTCGGAGTGTTTTCCTCCCTGCTTAGCTGCTGTTGGGACACTTCATGTTTTCTTTTACAGTGCCTCAGAGCCAGAAGTGAAAACTGAAGAGGACAAAGCTGTAAAGAGCAAAGTTGGAAAAGCTGAAGGTGCCAAGAAAGACATGAAATATATTAAAGAACTCTCTCTTATAACACTAGATGAGTTTTCTGCTATTCCTGCGTAAGTAAACCTGGATTTTCTTAGACTCCATCATGATTTGGAGGGGGAAAAAACACTTGGTTTGGGACTTGGAAGCTGTTTCTGAACTGGAGACTGACAGAGAGGTTGTTTTTTTTCATTGAGGATGAACCATGGTGATGGTGGCTTCAAAGAGAGCTAATTAATTCATCTAGCTCCTCTCAAACCTCAACTTCTCCATCTGTTTTGAGATTAAAAAGCCAACCAAGAAACTCATTAAACCCAGAAGTCCTGAAAGAACCCAGATTTCTGGTAGAGAAAGCTGTAGGTTTTGTCCCCAGGAGCTGAGGGATTGGTGTCTGAGGTCTGAAGTGGAGGAATCACTTCTTTTAAGTGGCATTTTGGGGACAAGGACAAACATTTCTGAAGAATTTCTTCCCCAGGAGGGTGGGGAGACCCTGGCACAGGGTGCCCAGAGAGGTGGGGGGAGCCCCATCCTTGGCAGTTTTCAGGTCCAAGCTGGATGGGGCTCTGAGCAACCTGCTCTGGTGGGAACTCTGCTTGTGAGGCTGTAGGAATATTATTTTTTTTTTTTTGAGTTGGGAAAGGCACATTTGTTCATTGCAGGAAGAGTTACATGAATTTCAATAGATCTATTAATGTCCCAGGTCTTTTTTTTTTTTTCTCCTGTTGCCTGGCAGTTCTGTAATATGAGACTGGGGGAGTCTGCTGTGATTCCAGTTTCACAGAGGATTTCATCCTAGAATCATTTTGGTTGGAAGAGACTTTTCAGATCATCAAATCCAACTGTTAACCCAGCCCTGCCAGGGCACCACTGCCCCATTCCCTCAGCACCACAGCTCCAGGCCTTGGAAACCCCTCCAGGGGTCATGGGGACTCCAGCCCTGCCCTGGGCAGCCTGGGACAGCCCTGGACAACCCTTGCCAAGGAGAATTTTCTCCTCAGCTCCAACTTCTCCCTGCTGGCAGCAGAAACAAGGCCAACTCCCACATTTTCCTGCAGCTCCATCCCACAGCTGCTCAAGGACAGGTTTGTGCCTCCCATCTGCTTGCCACACCAGCTAGGTGTCTCATTCCTCTCTCCCTTCTAACCATGGCTGCAACTGGAAAAAAAAACAACTGGGTGGGTTTCACCCTTTTCATGCTGGAAGGGAAGGAGAATTGATCCTGTTTTCAGGGCACTTAAAAGGGTTATCAAAGAGAACAATCCTGCACTGTGAAAAACCTGCAAATCACCTTTAGCCTCCAAACCCAGGGCAGCAAAACTCTTTCTGGAGGCAGAAAAAGGAGATGCCTCCATGAAACTTTGAATTGAAAGCAAAAAAGAAAAATGTTTGGTTTTATTCCAGCTCTTAAAATTCCTCCTGCTTGAGATATTTGTAGAATCTGCACATTCATTAGAGCTCTGAAGCCTCAGGAAATGATAACTGGAGGCAGGGAATGTGTTTCTTTGAGCCTAAAGGTTGGGTTGGTTTTTGAGGGAGCAGCATGAGGACATTTCTCTCTTTTTTCTCTCTTTTTTTTTTCTTTTTTTTTTTTTTTTTTTTTTTTTTTTTTTTTTTTTTTCCAAGCTTACCTTGTNTCTTTTCCAAGCAGTACCTGATGTGCTGCATGTGTTGTTATTTTCTTTCATGAGCACAGTGCTGTGCTTCAGTTTTCATACCTATGGGGATAAAAAAAAAAAAGTATTTGAAAAGGGCTTCAGTGGGTGGAGAAAAAAAAAAAAAAGAGAAATTGGGTCACTCAGGGTTTTTTTTAAGTTCTGAATGGTTTTGCTTTTAGGGCAGTGAAGCAGATGCAAAAAGTTACTTGAAATCTAAATTAAATGGGTGAATTTTCTGAAGCTTAGGTTGGTTCCTGGACTGAAAGAAGTGTCAGATATCCTGGTTTTGTCAGCCGTGGCTGGATAGGAACAGGAGGAGACTGTGGAACAGCTGGAGCTTTGAGTGGAGCCAGAAAGCAGCAGGTCTCAGTTGGCTGAGCAGAGCTGCCTGGTGATGTCCCAGATGCTTCACCTTCTGCTCACCAAAAGCTCTCTCAAGATCAGCACATCTGCTTGGCCCCCTGCTTGCAGCTCTGGGGGCCAGAGGGGCTTCTCACACTGCTTGGTTCTTAGGTTTCTGCAAACAAATCCTGCTGCTTGTTTTGCTTTGGGATGAGCTGAGGTGGTTTCTTGGAGAATCTGTTGGGAAGAGACTTTTAGGGTGAGAGAATCCCAACTGCTAGGGCACCATTGCCCCATGGCCCTCAGCACCACCATCAGTCTGTTCAGTCTTCTTGCCCTGCAGCTTTTAGCTGCATTTCCTCAAGTTCTTCCAGCCAGCTGAGGAGAGATGTTGTCATTCCAAGCATCTGGAATGCCAAGCTGTTTGGATTTCACCTGTCTCCTTTTCCTTTTGTTTTTTGGTAGGTATATAAGAGGTCGCTTGACTTTCGAGCAGATTAACACCGTGGTGATAGAGCTGAACAAGGCTTTGGTGAGCAAGTACAGTATCCTTCATCAGCCTCAGAAAAAGATGAATTCCTCCACCAGGAGTCTCTACAACAGGTTCATGGAAGAAGAAACTAATGAGACCAAAGGTATTTTTGGGGTTTGTTTGCTTAGTACCAACCTCACAACACTTGGGTGTTGCAGAGAAGGTCTAGACTGACCGAGCAGGTTCTGATGGTACTTGGAGCATCTTCTTCTAAGGAATATAGTCCATCCTGGCACTCTGGAATGGTTGAAGCCAGCAGGAATGTTTCAAACCATCAGGCCTGAAAGCCTGCAGAGAAAACAGGCCAAAAAAAATAACCAGCAAGACAGGTCTTTTCCCACTGGACACTTTCCAGCCTGGAACAGTGCAGGGGGTTGTTGGGACCAAAGGGCAGGATTCAGCACTTGGCCTTGGTCAGCCTCATCCCATTGATCCAGTTCCCCCTACCAACAATCTGGATCAGTGGAAGTTCTGCTTCTCCCAGGATATAAGTGAGGAGAAAGGCAATCTCCAGATGAGATTCTAGGTCCTAAGGTATAGAAAACAGAGAACTGTGTCGATAAAGTCACATGATGTAGCAACAAAAGGTTATTGTGGAGTTTCTCCAGGATTAATTAGGTGAATTTAATGGAAAACACAACCTCCACATGCTGAGTTCATAGCAGAGATTTCATTTGGAGTCACTGCAAGTTCTGGAAACTCTGAATTTTATGCTAACTAAACTGCATCAGCTGAAGGGTTGAAGCTCAAATGGACAGGAGCTATGAAAATTTTATTCCCCAGTTGGGAAATCTGGATAATCACTCACACCACAGTGATTTTGGAAGAGGCAGGACTTTCTGATAACCTTTAAGAAGCTTTTTTTTTCTCCTCCTATAAGCAAAAAAAAAAATCAACCCAAAATGCCTGTCTTGAGTTAAAAGCAAGATTAGTTTTTTTCCATAGCTACGTGGCACAGTCAATCTGTGTCATGCTTGGTGATGCCCTGAAAATGCCATTTTTTCAGGCATAAAGTCAGGAGCAAACACTCTTGTCTCTCCCAAACAGTTCTTCTTCAGCCTGGAGAGCAGGAGGCTCCAGGGAGACCTTCTGGGGGCTTGAAGATCCTGGCAGAAAGATGGGGACAGAGTTTGGAGCAGGGACAGGACAAGGAGGGATGGTTTGGAAATAAAAGAGGGGGATTCTGACCTAATTTGGATAGCTCATTGATTTTAATTTCTTCAGGTACCCAAGAGCCAGGCTTTATTTTCTTGTTCAGTTAGGAAATAAATATCTTAAGGGCATGAGGCAAGAGGATGGGGCCAGATTCTTGTCAGTGGTGCCCAGTGACAGGAGAAGGGGCACAAACTGGAACCCAGGAGGTTCTGTCTGAGCAGGAGGAGAAACTTCTTTATGGTTTTGGTTGGAAATGAGCCCCCCATGCACTAGATTAACTGCACCCCCTTGCTGGGAGGAAGGTTACCTTGGAAAAATCCAGGCAGCATCTTTTCTCATCTTGAAATTGGAAGATGGGGTCAGCTGGCAACCAGCCCAGGCTGAGAAGCTGCAGGAATCCAAAGCAAGAGAGACACTCAGAGGAGAAATTAAAGCCAACAAATCAATGACTGCACAACCTCAGCCTGGAAAACACAAGGGGTCGGAGCACTTAATTCTCCGCTCTTAACTGGTCACAACAGGGCAGAGCAGAGGGAGGGGGAGACCCTGCTGGCCACAATCTTTGTGTTTGTTTTCCAGGTAAATTTTTCATCGTGGAGGCTGATATCCTGGAGTTCACCGAGCTGAGGATGGAGAAACGTTTTCACTCTATCATGAACGTCTTGCGGCACTGCCAGCGGTTCCGGCAAGTCCGCAGCTCCAAGATCAACCGCTACGTCTTGTACTAATCCAACAGACCCCCCTGGAGACCCCCCCCTGGAGAACCCCCC
>VYZU01090437.1:168048-186672 GCA_013401355.1 Ceyx cyanopectus | reverse complement strand
CCCTATTTCCACCTGCCACATCAGAGCACAAGGATCTCAGGCACTGCTGGAAAGCCCACATGGGGCAGGGGGCTGTTGCCCACAGTGTGTATCGTGGGTCACCCCATCACCACCCTGTGGCACGTTCTGAACAGTGAAGGGCAAACTGGAACCAGCTGCACAGAACCTGGGTCTGCATTGAGCTCCTGGGAAAAACCCCAGTTCAAATGAAGAGTTTTGGTGACCTTGTGCATAAGGCATCCCACGAGGAGGATCCAGGGAAAGCAGCTCCTGGAAGCAGATGAGAGCACAGGGTGAAGTTCCTGGCCAAGAGCCGCCAGTTGCAGCCTGGAAACCTGGTGGAAACTCTGACGCTGCTGTTTGATGTTCTCAGCAGAGCCTCAGGGGCTCAGTCACCCACTTCCAAGGGACTTTCTGTGGGATCTGGCTGTCTAAAAACCTTGACCTATCACGACTACCCCAGAGCAGATCAGAGAGTCACAAACAGAGATTGTTATTTAAGAAGCTAGATGCTACTCCAACCAAACTCAGGACATGAAAAATTATTCCTTTGCTTTCAAACGCAGCAGATGGGAAAAATTACATTCCAAATGGGACTAAAATCTGCTTTGAATAACACAGACTGAGGAAAACAATTCCCTACTTCAGAGACTGTCCTCGATTGTCTTATTGTTCTTCAATTTGTACATCAGATGGTCACAAATTGGTAGCTTGAAGCTGATGCTTCGCATTCAAGCGAAGGGAACGGCGACAACTGTCTTCAGTTTCAACTGGAGCTGCAGGAACACCAGCTGGGACTCAGCAGGAGCAGGATGCTGGGTGCACACACAGAGAAGGATCTGCCATCTATTAATACCTGGGATCTTTACCCATTTGAGTTTCCAGCTCCAATTGCTGGCTTAGCTATTTTAATTCTCCAGTGAACTGAAGAGGAGCAGCCAAATGCACAGCGTGGGTTAAAAAAAGCTCCATTCAAAGCAATAATCACCACTCTGCCTCCTGCTTACTAACTAATCCTCCCCCATTTTCAACTTGACAGTCTCAGTTACACTAGAGCAAAGCCAAAGGAGCCCTAAGCTGCTGGGTTTTCTCCCTCAAAGATCTCACTCTTGGGATGCGACTTGAGAAGCAACATCATGTTGAAAAAAATGATGGAAAGATCCACAATCCACATAGACAGCAGAAAATCATCCCAGTGAAAGACCCATCATCCACACAGAAAGAAGAAAACCATCCCAGTGAAAGATCCATCATCCACATCCACCTCAGTCCTTCAGCAAGAACCATATTTTTAAATACTAAATAGGAGTTGCCATCAAGAGAATAAAATGACAAAATCCCAACCTAGATGAGGTTTTAAGAACTATTGACAGAGTGCTGAAAATCAGAATGAAAAGAAAATTAGAAAGTGGAAAACAATCACCAGTGAGGCTGCAGGTAAGAGTGGCTTTCAAGTTCAGTCTGTTCTCACTGAAATCATGAGAGGGTTTGGAAGTGACAGCAGGTGTCAGGTCATTTTTTGCATGTGCTGTAGGAACAGGAAGATCTCCTGAAACTCTCCAGGTGACCACAACTGATATTTAGTGGCCCATATTTTAGAACATGCTTTGACTGAAGCCAAAGGCTTGGCAGAAATCTTCTGTACCTTTTGAAAATGAGAAATCATTTTAGTCCTAATTTAAGGTGCTCACCCTAACAGCAGTCCATAGCCATCTAGTGTTACAGATGCCTCCTCCTCTTTCTCATGACTTTATGTCACTAATGAACTGCCCTGTGAAAAGAATTCATCCTTTTTCTTTAAGGCTCAGCTTTGGATTCTTCTATTATGACTCATTAAAAAAAAAAAAAAAAAGCAAGCATCTGTAGCCTTAGGGACTTGGAGCCCCCAAATCCTTCATCTGAATCCTGTGAATTTTGTCAAGCACTACTTCAACATCTACAACAAGGACCTGCAAAAGTCACACTGAACATGCACTACGTGTGAAAATTTCCCACCTCTCCCAGCTTACTTGCTGGCAGACACCTCAGTGAACATCAGAACAGAGAGAAACAGGAATTCACATACAAGAAAAACAAAACACTCTCCTCTACATGTCTTCTGTGGTATTAAAAAGGAGTTTTTTCACTTAGCCCAGATAGAAGCTGACAGAGCAGCAAGCCCTGAGGACTGCTTCCAACCTACTTCATCCTTGACCTTCAAGGATCAACCTGTAGACTCACCAGATTAGTTTATACTATAGGCTTGCTTCACCTTTCTTGGCAAGGATAAGAAAGAAAATATTTGCCTGCTGAGATATCAGGTGTGCAGCTGATGACAGCAATAGGTCAGTGCCTGCATAAAATGGCCATTTTCAGCCCGTGCTGTGTAGGTTTGTAATCTATGAACTAGAAGCTAAAGGCTCTAGGACTTGCTGAGCAACCTCAGCTATCACTCTTTCAGGAACCTGGTTGCTGATTTTTCTTTTTCTCTAAGAAAAGTCCTACTTTCAACTTGTGCTTTTTAGACCGTGAGCAGTTCTTGACTTGCAGCTTGAAAAAAAAAAAGAAAATGCATCCAATATCCCTAATTATGTTATGCTGGGTGCTTCTCAATTCTAATGAGAGCTTGATGCAATCTGTGCTTCTGCATCACAAACACTCCAGCATCTTGAACTGTGACCATCTGGATCAGGGGCTGCACTTTTCTGATGAGGGCCAAGCAACTCTGTGTTTTTGGAAAGCTTGGATTCAAATTCCTATCTAAATTTAACAGCACTGGATTCTCATTTCCAAAGGGCAACGGAACCATAGAGACCAAAAAACCAGACACATTTTGAAGCACTGGTGCTTACACTGCAACCCAGCTAGGCAATTATTTCTGTTTCTACAAGGACTAATGTTTTCTGCTTGGATATGGGTACTAAGGAAAGGAGGAAAAAAAAATCCTTGTGAAGCTGAACTGGAGTGTTTCACCAGAATCTGCTCCAGTAAGAAATGAGTGATGATGATGATGATGCACTGAGTGTCCAGAAGCCCTGACTGCTACTGAGTGGAGCAGGTAGGCTGAATATGGAGGGACAAAGTGACCCACTGGAAGGAACTCTGTTACTGGACTGGCACCAGAGAAACACTGACATGAAATTTAAGGGAGAAGCAGTGAATGCAGCCCATTGAAATCACTTTCCTCACCTAACACATGCTGTGAAGAACCACAAAGTCCCACACCACCACAGCACCAAAGCAAACTCAGCATCCCTGCTCAATGGGGAATCACCTGCAGCACTGACTGCTGCTGTTCAGCCAAGCAGTAAAGTACCCCTGCCTGGATGTGTGCAAATGCAGGTATATAAATAACTACACATTTCATTTCTTCAATGACAAAATGATTGATTGCACTGAGCTATTTGCTGGTGCCACCTCACTTGCAAGCACACACACTGCCCATAAAGCCTCTTACACAGAGGTGTTCTCACAAACAAGATGCAACAGCTCAAGGATTCTCACTGCATTGACAACTGTAGCCAAACATCAAAAAATATTTAGTACCCTTACCAAAAAAAAAATGGTCAGGTTTGGAATTTCAGTAATTTTAAAGCACTTTTCTTAAAAGACAGGAAGAAGAACTCAGGTTGACTTTGCAAAACTGAACAAAGCAAAATTGTTTGGCAGAAATCAGCTGATGAAGCAGGAATCCAAGCCCCAGATACCCCATTTATCCTATTAAAGTAAATAATAATAATAAAAGAAATAGTATTAATCATCAGCTACAGCATTTTATCCACTTGCCCTTTTTATCAGAGGAATGTGTTGGATTTCCTGAGAAGAAAATCAAGATGGCACAAGAAGGCAGTGGGATGAGGTCCCACTTGGTTCTGGTTTTTGGGAAGGAGAAATTCAATCTGAATTGAAGGCATCTAACACAAAGATGCCTTCAAGCCATAGCTAAGTGTATCATGATCCCATTCTATACAGAGGCACAGTAACATACCTTGCACTTAAACATGTTAATAGCTCTGTTTAAATGGGGGACAGGGGATTAATAGGAAAGGAATGAACATTTAGTTGGCCTTTTTTATTAAACAGAGAAGAAAATGCAAATCAAGATGTCTCTAAAGGCTAATCTGTGTATAAAGAGCACCTTATGAGCCTGTGCCACCTACAAACAAACAGGCAAGTTCTAAGGAAGGCTTCATAAGTCTGATTTGTGTGGATTTGGAGGGATTTATCAGTCAGAAAAGAGAAAATCATCTTCTGACTCCACCTATAATTTAGGAGCTTCTATTCTGTTTTAAGGGCTTGCTTATGTGACCATGAGAGTCAGTCAACAGATAGAGTGCACAGAAGAAATGATTTGAAATAAAACCTGTCCACTGGCAGACTTCTAACCACGCACAGCAACTATTTTGACTTGAAAAATTAAGTCCATTTAGCTTTCTATAAACAACGTGTGAATGCACCTTGAACGTCACACAATCTTTTCTCCCTGCAGGAAGAAAACCCCAGAGGGCTCCAGGCTGAATTCTGCTGGAGCTGGATGCCAGCCCTTTATTACTGACCAGAAGGTAACAAGAAAGGAGAGCAGAGTCCAGGTCTTCTGCTGGAACAGGAGCCACCACCTTGCTTAGAACCCAGCTGTGCAGACCAGGAGTTTCCAGTGGGATGGGGCAGGAAAGGCTTTGGCAGGCATCAGCAGATGGCACTATGCTGCCTTCAAACTCAGCTTGGAGCTCTACTGTGCACATGAAATGCTACAATCAGTTGGGGAGGAAAAAAAAAACTTCATCCATGTTTTTATAGATTAGCCCAGTAAGTTGTTAGCTGGTCACATTCTTCCCATTTGCTTCAAACTCTTGTACAAGCAACAAAGAAATTGCCTGGGGGGGGTGGAGGGAATCTCAGATTGTTTTGAGCTGACCCTGATATATAATAATAGTTATAATAATAATAAATTATATATATTATATAAAATAGAATATAATTATAATAATAAAATATTCCACAAATTAGAATATTGCAAAAAACCTGCTAACTTCAGCACACACACACAAGAGGCAGTGAGCACACATGTTGAGGTGACCTGCAAAGGGTTGCAAATTATTCAGCAAGACATCTGTAGGTCCAAGCTACAGAGATTTGGGATGGAAGCAGAGAAGGGGTACATTCCAACTGAAGACTCAAAACTTAGATGGGTAAGAAAGTTACTACTTTTTTGGGGGTTGTTTTAATCCAGCAAAGCGACATCACCAGATTAAAATCACTTCACTTCCTAGTCCAGAGTCTAATGGCACCAAATGCAGAGCCCAATAATTCATGAGGTTTGTTTGTGTGTTCTTCTGCAACCACTTAACACCATGTGAACTACAGCAATGCTTAACATACACAGAACACCATGATAAATCACCAGAATTTAGAGCATGTCATACAGCTGGAAAAGTGGGAAGACAAGGGGAAGCAATAGTAACACATGGCTTATCAAGCAGGGAAAGGGAGGACGTGATGCTGCCTGTTTCATGCCTTTCAATGGCACTTTGTTAAGCCATAAAATATTCACACTTTAAAAGATCAGAGGGTTGTGTTTCCCCATAGTTAGTTATGGGTTTTTTTCAGCCAGATGGCCCTTGGTGACGTACTCACATCTCTGTCACTGCAGGGTACTCTGAGCAAGGAAAGACACCACATTTGAAAGCTGAAATTCATAGAAAACAAAACAGTAATGTATTAAAAGCTGCTTTATCAGTCAAGATTATTGCTCATTCTGCAGCCCAGCATCATCTCTTATAGGTTTAGGTGAGATTTCAATTGTGATGCAGGAGTCAAAACCAGACTACTTAGCCTCCTTTCTGTATCACCACAGAGCCCATGTGCTCCAGTCAAGGTACCTCGTGTTTGCTTCAAGGAAAAATAGAAAGTGCCTTTCACTCTCAGACAGAAATGCATTTGATCTCATGCTACCCTGAGAAAAAAGGCCCAGCTTCATAATCTGCAAAAGGCTTCCACTCTCTCCTGCTCCCAAAAATGAAGTCTGGCTTTTCCAACTCCCAGCATCTGTGTGTTCCTCTGTGACACTGCAGGTTCCTGCAGGGCCATTTCTCCAAGGTCTCTCCCACTGCAAATCTAATGGCAAACTCTTCTCTCTTCTGGGTTAGCTGCCAGAAAAGGGCTGCTGTTGGAGTTATCACATCAGTAAGAAATTGTTCTGGCCTTCCAGCATTGCATGTCCCCTGCTCAGCTGCTGTGGGGATGGCTCAAGCTCAGCTAAGGAAATTGGTTTAATCTTGTGCATCTGGTACTGAGTTCCCAGTCATCTGTTCAGGGATATAAAGCGACTCCATTCCCTTTCAGTGCACTGATCACATCCCAGGTCAGCTCTGATACTGGAGCCTGAAAGCTTCCAAGTCTAAACCCAGTTAGCTCCTCTTCTCTGCTAATATTTAGCACAGTACTGGACTGACATATTTGTTCTGCAAGCTGCTGAGTCACCTGAATGAGACTGGGACGTTCTCAGAGCTAAGCTGTGGCTCTGCTGGTGAACCCCAAGTTCACAGAAATATTCTTTATCATTTTTACAAGAAACCCACAAAACCTCTGCACGGCAGTCAGCTGGAGGCTTTCAGTATTTGACAGCCAAATGAAATGTGAAGCAAAACCTCCTTCGTGCCTCTGATAGGAATCACTTGAAGGAACAACACCCCACGGGAGGGCCCTGTGGGTCCCTGGAAGGTGCAGAGCACTCTGCCAGTGCAGCCAGCAAAAGCTTCACACCACTTCTGGGAATGCAAATGCCCGGGATCCACGTGACCCCGGTAATAAAAGGCTCCTGTCTCTTTGCAAAGCATTGAAATGCCATCTGGCAGTTTTGTTGACGTCAGCAGGAGCAGAAAAACAACCACCACCTCCCCAAAAAAGCAAAAGCCTTGGGCGGGAGGGGGAGGAACAGAAGACTCCCGCGGAGCGAGCTCCAAACCTGCCGCGGCGCTGAGCCCGGAGACAGCACAGGCAAGCTCACCTTCTCCCACTCCCCCCTAAGCAGACCTCCCTGGAAAAGGGGGCTCCCTTGCTCCCCCTCAAGCTACTGAAGATTTTCCAAGTGAGTGTTTAAGTCTCTGTCACAAGTTGTTTTCAGTTTGCTGATGGAAATGGAACCGTAGCGAGCGGAAGGGTGAACCAAGAGCACTGTGCATCCAACTCCTGCTCTGGCAGAAAGCACCTCGTGCTGCTCACTCCCATCACCCTGACAACTCCCAAAGCTCAAAGAAGGCAACTGCACTCTCTTCACTTGATTTTATACCTCTGAGCAGCTACGGGTTCCCTTGCACCCCAGAGTGCTACCAAGCATCAGGCAACCTGCACTAGATCCTCGTGGTTCTCTTGCCTTGTCACTCTGGCAGGTTGCTGACTGTGTGCAAGGAACTTTGTAGACTACAGGGAGAGACAAAAAACTTAGAGCATCACTTCTGTAACGCTGCAGGGTGTGGAAGATGCACCACATATTTGGCTACTCACTTAGATTTCTTGCATACTGATCTGGAACGTGATGCAAGAGAAATTCCGTACTATTTTCAGGAAGATCTCACACAAATAGTTCAAGATGACAAGAGATAAATGAGCTAAGATGCTGCACAAATGATGTTCATATCCTCCAAGGGACAGTAGTATAAACTGCAGCTGCTAATTTTAAATTATCTTCAATAGAAGGCACAATAATGTTTGTAAGTGTTACATGCTACTGGGCACAGAAAAATCCCATAATATGAATGTGAAATGCCAACACCTTGAGTCCATAAAGTAAATTGCCTTTTCTGTGATGAGCAGAAATACCAACCATGTGCATGGCAACTAAGCAGGCAGCTTCTTGCATTCAAGCACATTTTGCTGTTAGTAAAGACTGCTTCAGTTATTTCTGATCATAGAATGTTTAGGGCTGGAAGGGACCTCCAAAGGGCATCTAGTGCAGCCCCCTGCAGGGAGCAGGGACACCCTCAACTAGCCCAGGCTGCTCAGAGCCTTGGCCAACCTCACCTGCAATAGCTCCAGGGATGGGGCCTCAACCACCTCCCTGGGGAGCCTGTGCCACTGATCCACCACCCNTTCATGTGCAGCCCTCACCTGCTGCCCTTCCTTCTGGGCTGGCACAGCCTGACTCCACCACTCTATCTCCCTTTCACAATCCCATGCAGTCCTTAGTGCTTTCATTTCATCCTTTTACTCAGCCAAAACCCAGCTGTGATGGCAATTTCTCGAGTGTTCTGAGCACCTGAGCATATTAATACAGGCACCAACTACCTACCAATTGAGGCATCAGGAGGCAAGAGGTCGACCTGCCACCTTAGGGCCGTGCACATTATAGGCTGTGAATTGTCTCCCTGAAGTGGTAGCATAAAGCATATTCCCAAGGCTCTGCAGGACCAAGGTCTCCCTGACTGACACAGGCAGACCCTGAGGTAACAAACCCTTCTCTCTCCCTTGCTTGCTGCCCACCCCTTTCTCCCTCCTTCACCACATCTCCTCTTACTGAATGAAACCCAGGCTTTTTTTTTTTGCTTACAAAACTGCCCTTTCAATTCCTAATCTCTGCCTCAGTGT
The DNA here is from genome assembly GCA_013401355.1 of Ceyx cyanopectus. Classification (NCBI taxonomy): domain Eukaryota; kingdom Metazoa; phylum Chordata; class Aves; order Coraciiformes; family Alcedinidae; genus Ceyx; species Ceyx cyanopectus. Next base: position 178,110 of record VYZU01090437.1, on the reverse strand, counting down.
AATTTTTTTTTTTTACAGCAAGTCAAAGCAGCACTGTGTAAAGAACTGCCATGAGACAGCTCTGCCTGGAAACTGGAAAGTTTTCCTCTCACATCTTAAGCTGGAAACCCTGTGCTCAGTCCAATTAAGAAAATTGATGGGTAATTCCACAGCTTCTCCCCAAATCCTTCTGCTTTCAGGCAGCCAACCCCAGAATGAACAAAACCCTTGACGAGTGACTCCTTTCTCCTAGCACGTGGGTAATTATGAGGCAAGTGTGTGTTTAATTAAGGTAGTTGTAGATTCTACCACAGGAATGAATGGGAGGGTGGAGAAGAGACAGAGCAATTTCTCTGCTGCCTCTTCTGCTCAACATTGCCTTGTTAACTCCATCAAATACATAAACAACAAAACTATCCTGCCAGAAGTTTATGGGTATTAAGCCTCCACTTGAAGCTGTAAGAGAACAAACTTAAAGCTCCTGAGGTGACAGACAAGACAGATCTTCTGAATTCTCTGTTTCAGGTCTGCATCATGTCACTTCTGTTTGAAATAGAAACCATTCTCAGACTTCACAACTAAATCCCACTCAGTGATTGTGCTTAGAGCAATATCAAGTGGAGCTCGTGTTTATTTTCATGCCTTCTTTCACTGCTCCCAGGCTAACACTTCTAGGAAGCTGTGAGAAATACAACCCTTGTTGCCTAAATGGTGATCCAGAGGATTTTGTTCTCTTCCAAAGCAGCAGCAAGATGCCTCTCCATCCATTCCAACTTTCCCAGCCAGCCTCCCTGTGTCTACATGACACAGGCATGAGTTTCAAAGCTCCTCAGCTCCAACAACAAATAGCTACTGAGACCCTCAGAAGTTCCTTTCTAATGAACTTGCAACTTCTAATCAACACAAAGTCCAGGCAACTAACCAAAATGTGGGATTCTGAAATGAGTTTTCAAGGTTTGTGAGGATTATCCAGGCACTGACATTCACTGTCCTCTGTATACATGAAATTAACTTCTTCTCAGGGGGTTCATGACTCTGACAAGGGTGAGCAGTGTGGGAGTAAAACAGTGCACTTCCAGATCCTCCTCTACCAGTGCTTGTTTATCCTTGTACTGACAGCAATTCCCGTTGTTATCTCCTGTTTGCCAGTAGCACTGGTCTGCTTTCCAAGCAAGTCATCTCTCTCTCTAATCAATGTTCTGCCTTCCCTTGCCAGGCACACCTCAGACTTGATTTGTGCCAATCCCTCCTTGCCCCACGGCTGCCCTTGCTCTCTCTGGAAGATCCTTCCTCAGTTCAGTTTGGACACCTCATCTGGAGTAATTCAGGTGCTCTGGTGATGTAAACACAGATCCAATTTGGAGTGAGCTGCTTTCCTAGCTTCTGTAGCCTTTTTGCCCACGAGGTTCTGGGGAGACAGACCTTGTTGAACCTGCATCTGTCTGATCCTTGGAAGCTTGGAAATCATTACCTTGACTTCAGTCGAGCTGAAAGGCTTTTAAAGGCATTTTCAGATGCCTGACTTTAATGCCAATTTATCAATCGAAAAATTAATCTAAGCCCAAGGACACTGACGTGGTGGTGCCAACTGGGATGATTTCTCTCTCACTGTCTGTGTGCCAAGCCCTGGCTGAGAGCTCTGTGTTTCTCAACTCCCAGCTGATAGCACCTCTGGCAGTGGAAAGAATGTGGCCTTGACACAATCTGGCAGCCACTGCAGCCCCAGAGAGGTAAAATATGGAAACCTGGCCTCGTGAACCAGTGGCTGCAACACCTGCAAGGTCCCTTTATCACAGTGGTGATGCAGAGTCCAGGAAAGGGTCCCAGGGAGCCCTTGCTGGCTCCCTCACCTGGGATTCATGGAGCTTGGGGACACTGCAACTCACCCAAAGATTCCCAGTGCAGCTGCAATGCTCACGTGCTCACAGGTCATTAGCAAACAGGAGAACTAAACCTTTCTGCTAGACCAAGTGCAAAGATGCTCATCTCCCAGGAATCATCAAAATGACAGAGGTTCTGGATAAAAATCTTTGTGGCAGCCTGAAGAAGCAGAAGGAATCACAGGACATTTGGTGACATCACTGACATAACAGCCATGCAAAGCCACGGACCACCAAGACAGTATGACTTTACTCTCCCCAAAAAGATGCCAAAGAGGAAAATAAGGATTTAAGAGAGGTTCCAACCCAGCAGGTTGACACTGACTATGCAGAAACACTCTGCACTTGTAGCTGAGCTTTGCCACCACTGCTTTGGCTTTTCAGCTTCATCGAGAGAAAATGATTTCTGACAAAGAGTAGCTAATTAACATTTATGAACTTGCCTTTTTGCTGCCCCCTGTGCTCTCTGCTGTGGTAGCCAATCCAGCCCATACATCACTGTGAAGAGTTTCTCACTGAACTCACCACTGTGTTGAAGTCTTCAGTGTGCCAAATTTTACCAACACTTCTTAAAAACAAACAAAAAAAAAAGCAAAAAGAAGGGAGTGAGCCATCAATAAAATCAAGTGCTGGCACAGCCTGGAATGCAACAAATACGTCTGCACTTCAAGCTGTGGCCAAACCATAGTGCTTTATCATAGAAAAGTAGCTTGAAATAACTTTTTTCAGTGTATTTGATATATGATCCTGCTTTTTTAAACCAAGACTAGAGCAAAGTGAGTGAGTTGAAAGGGAAGCTGTTTCCGCTGGGAGGTTTATTTTGTCAGGAGCTCCACAGTGGAGCTGTGACACTGAGCAGTTGCAATGTCAGGGTTTGGGAAGTTCACCCCCCACCTCTCTTGACAGGAGATCACAGGAGTCTGCAAAAAAAATGAGGGGGGGGGGGTGTTTCTTCTAAAGTTGAATTTCCCCTGCATTTATCTTGTCCAGATTGCACACCCCTCCTCAAATCTCAACCCGGGATGAGGGCTGAAGTGCATGTTTGAATTTCTTTCTGGCTGGTGTATAATAAATCTAATTCACGTAAGGCAGATTTGGCACTAAGCTACGTATTTGCACATTTCTGTTGGCTTGAGTCACACTTTCTGTTAGGAAAGCTGTTCAGAAAAGGTTGATTTCCTCCCCTCTTGTAAATTGTTGGCATAAACAACCAGTCGAAAATGTAACCTCAGTTATTTGGCATTCTAATGATTTACACTGAAGCCCATGAACTCAGGTTTCGTGTTGAAACCAGGGTGTGAATTGAAGTGGATTAACCTTCAAAATATTTCAATTCAAGCTAAAGAGAATCAGAAGGAGGTGGAAGGCATCTGACAGCTCAACTGCTCACTTCCACTGCTGCCTCACTGCAGAGTGGCATGGAACAACCCACACATCAATCCTGAACTGGCAGGGAGATGAGATGAGGAGATACCACCGTTTGGGGTTTGTTTTTCCCCAAAAAAAAAGAATCCAGACAAACATCAGGGAACTTTTTTCCTACTTCACAAATTGTTATGGCAAAGGTGGTTTTTCTATGAGAAAAAAAATACGGATGCCTGCAGCTGGAACTGAGGTTCTAAACACTAAGGTTTGTGTGTCTTGCTTTACCTGAACTTGATCAGCACACTGCCATGCAGGACACAGACACTTCCCAAACAGCCTCCCAGCCCATCCACCACGGGAAAGGAGCTGTGCCAAAACAACATCAGACCAGCCCTCCTCTGCTTCAAGCTCAATAACTCTGGTCAGTTAAGAGCTCCTTCCATGATTTTCCTGACATCTTTGCTACGTCACCGAGCCTGGGCAATCAAAGGCAGCTTTCTTTCTGCTCCCACAGCTTCATTAGTGAGCAGCACTGCAGTTGGCTCCGAAGGCGGCGTTGGAAGTTTACAGGCAGGATTCCATCTGGTTCACTTCTCCATGAAAGAGAGCAGGAGGAGCAAGCAGGCCAGTTCACAGACTCACAGATATTAGGGGTTGGAAGGGAGCTAGAAGATCATCTAGTCCAACACCCCTGCCAGAGCAGGGGCACCTAGACCAAGTCACCCAGGAACAGATCTGGGGGGGGCTGGAATGACTCCAGAGCAGGAGACTCCACAACCTCCCTGGGCAGCCCCTGCCAAGCTCTGCCACCCTCACTGGGAACAAGTTTTTCCTTCTGTTTCCCCTCAGCCTCTTGTGCTCCAACTGACTCACATTGCCTCTTGTCCTGTCACTGGATGACACTGAGCAGAGTCTGGCTCCATCCTCTCTACACTGCCCTGAACATATTGACAGACTGCTGAGCTCCCCCCTCAGTCTCCTCCAGGCTAAAGAGCCCCAGCTCTCTCAGCCTCTCCTCAGCAGGGAGATGCTCCATTCCCCTAATCATCTTGCTGCCCTGCACTGGACTCTCTCCAGCAAATCTCTATCTTTCCTGAACTGGGGTGCCCAGCACTGGACACAGTACTTGAGGTGGGGTCTCACCAGTGCAGAGTAGAGGGGGAGGAGAACCTCTCTTGCCCTGCTGGCCACACTTCTCCTAATGCATCCCAGGATCCATTGGCCCTCTTGGTCACATTGTTGGCTCATGCTCACCCCCCTGTCCCCCAGGACCCCCAGGTCTCTCTGTGGGAACACATGCCTTGGACACAGCACAGTTGTTGTGTCTGAGTCTGGGGTGCACGAGCTGTGGAAAATTCCTGTGTGGTTTGGGCTAAAAGAGGTCAACTTTGTGTGAAAAACAACTTAGCTAGGATATTATTATTATTATCTAATAATTAGAGCGTTGAGCTTTTCTGTAACTAAGGAACTTCACCTTTGTCATTGCTGCTGGTGTGACTGAGGTTAAAATGATGGTTTGGACTCCCCTTCCTAACTAAAAAGCAGTGGAATTCTGATGTGTCTTTTTGCAGAATGGGGCCTACGACATGTCATAGGAATTCCTCACTCTCCCACAGGACAATCCATTGCCCATCGCTCACATCAAACTCTGAAAAATCTTAGATACAAACAGAAAGGGGGAGGTACTGGGACTAATATTATACCAGAAGCATTGTACGTCTTAACATTTTTTGAACTGTACATTTGGGGAAAAAAAAATCACGTTTGAGTTGCAGGAGAAACCACAAGGATTAATTTGTGAGCCTGAGCCAGGCCAGATTAAAGGTTCATATTCTCTAATAACGTGGGGAAAAGGTTATGCTTGTGTTTCCACAGAGGATACCAGCACCCTGCCAAACTCTGCTGCCTTTTGTCTGCTGGTTTTCGAGGTCTCTGCACACCCTGCCAAACTCTGCTGCCTTTTGCCTGCTGGTTTTAGCTGTGTTGAGGTGGTTTTTTGGTTTGGTTTTCAGATCAGATGTGGTCTGTCCTCTCCAAACTGTATCCACTGCACCTAGTGGCTCCCTCAGATGGAAACAGTTCAACTGCAGTAATTTTTCCAATAGTTTCAGAGATGGAAAAAGAAAAAAAAAAATCAAAATACAAAAGGGAAGTAAATAATGGAGCAATTACACATACTCAGGGCCACTGACGCAGTAAAACCCAGGTGCTGGGTGGTTTAACCTCAGTGCTTATGGAATGATGGAGAGTGGTACAGGGGTATCAAAGCTAACTGGGAAAGATCTGCCAGTAGGAATTCTAGGAAGAAGCAGACAAGCCAGGTGAGCTGAGAAATGGAATAATATTACTCTCTGCCAGCTGCAGGATAGGCTGAACTGTTCCCAACACCACAGCTCATTTGCTTGTATCTACACATCAGCACACCGCCAAAATCAATCCTCTTCCCAAAACAGGTTGACTCAGATAAATCTAGGAAGGAAACCAAGATATTACACGAGAAGCAGCCCCTGATCGGACAATTACCAGAGTGGCAGCTGGATTCCAAGACTTTTGTTTTGCATCTTATCCCCTATTTAGTTCCATTCGCTGTGAAATTTTCCACTGCTGGGAAACCTTAAACAAAAAAAAACCCAAAACATGAAAACCCCAGACTCAGAGCTGAACATCAGCAGCAGCATTTCAGCAGCACAGGAGATGGGATCTGCTTTGAAATCTGCTTTGCCTCTCTGGTGAGGTCACCTGCTCCTTTTGTTCTTTCTCATGTTCATGCAATTGGATTAATTGTATCAGAAAACAGAGGGAGGAAAGGTGATCTAATTTCAGTGGGAATGTCAAAGGAAATTTGTATCTGCTGTGGCAGCTCCTAATGATTTGTCTGTATCAAAGAAAAGAAAATGAATGTATTCTTTCAGTCGTCCTCCTGCTGAGAAGTGCAAAACTACTTCCAAAAGCCCTAGGATTCTGTTCTTTAATCTGTGTTATTTTACACGAATGCTACCAAGTACATTATTCATTTTACACTCAATCAGGGAAGTAATCAAAAGAATAATTACAGATACGTGCTAATCCACAATTAATGAGCAACCTTGAAGTGCTGAATGCTCCTAGAGATGTCAACAAACCCCAGCACACAGCCACCAAACCCTAAGACATGCTCTAGTCTCAACAAAATACTCTTGGCTAGAAATAATCAGTTATTTATTACAGTCTAATAGCTACAAAACATCTGTCAGATCACTTTGTTGGCAGTATTTGACAGAAATAAAGCTAATAATATGGTACCTCTTCCCTCCACAGCAGATTTATCTGATCTAGCAGAACCATATAATAAAAAAAACATAAATAAGGGTTTTTTTTTCTAACAAAGACGTGACACATTTCTCATGTTTTAAAAGATTTTTTTGCATTATGTAAGATTTAAAAAATGCAGCTTACACCCACACCCCTCCTACATGCCTACATATCCAGTCTATGCAGATATCTATGGAAAAGAAATTACTGAAACATCATCTTTGTGCAAGAAGAGAAACCTACAGCAGATGGGGATGTTACCTACAGCAGATGGGAAACTATTGCCTGCTGCTGAAATGAGTGATAACAAGCCTGAGGATTCACCTATGAAGATGTGTTTGTGGACCAAAGATTGTCCAATTTAGAGGGTCAAGATCATGCTCACCACGCCCTAGAACAAATACAAGGATGAGTTTGATGAGATGCAGTTGTAACAAGAAAACATCATCCTCTTATAAAGCAGAAAAAGCCTTTTCACTGAGGCACAGGGAAGTTTTTTTGCCTTTGAACAAGGCAGAGATGTCTCTGGGAATATCACACAGAGGATAAATTTATGCTCTCAAATGGAACTAAATGGCTTGTGCTTTACAAGAGCATAAATAAATAGATTTATAACTGATAGCCATTCTTCCCTTTAACCATGTACCTAGGTGAACTCTTCTTTTATATCCCATTTATGAAGAAAGTGGGATCCTACCTTACTGAACCAATGGAGAAAAGAAATCATCCATGGAAAGGATGAGTGGAAACGGCCTCAGGTTGTGCCAGGAGAGGTTTGGGTTGGGTATTAGGAGAAATTTCTTCACCCAAAGGGTTATCAAGCCAAAAAGAAAAGCCCATTTAATGTAGCAGAGCAATTGAAAGGGGATGTGGAGCTGGTTTATGTTCCAGAGCCACGTTGGACTGTAACACATAAGAAATTAAAAGACTGTTGGGAAACACCTCGTGTCCTGCAGCAGAAAAGCTGGCAGAGAGCAGCAGAAAGACACACAAACATAGCAAATGAAGGCATCACCTGGGTGGCAACTCTCACTGATGTGATAAAATAAACTAAATATTCACTAATTAGTGACTTTTTAATGGAAAGAAGGCAAAAAAAAAAAAGTCAAATGGCACGGGACAAAGAATGTATTTTTATAATCTGAAATAATCATGCCAAATTCACTTTGTTCTCTGGGTGGCAAGCCATGAAAATGCAGAAAATATTAGAAACATGGTCATGTTATATGTTATGATAAATTACTACTGCAGAGATGGCCATTTTCTGTCACCTGAGCAAAGGAAACAAAGAGACAGATATATATATATAGTACTACAAGACAGTTTTGGGCTGTAAATCATCAATATTCTCATAGTAAGATAACAAAAATGCCATAATATAATAAAGACCATAGGATTTGGCTCATAAAATGTAATAGCAACTAGTATTAAAAAGTTCTGAAATGAAAAAAAAAAACAAAACAAAACCAAACTACAACAGAAATACTAAAGATTGGGAGAAATAAAATGAAGTTATGAAGGAGTTGGAGAAAGGCATTTTTTGTTTTCTTAGCGAGAGTCTCTAGGTTATGAGACTGTCAAATGGCACAAAGTTTAGATATAGGATAAAACCAGAAGGGTTTAGCCTGGATCTGATGAGAGCAGATTAAATTGTTAGAAATAGTACCAGGTGGAGAGGAATCATGAGAATAATTGGAAGATTTTGCCTTTAAGTGGAAAAGACATTGAAGGGATTGGGGTTTAAATACTGAGAACTGCATTCTGTGGATGGGAAAAGTTCCATATTACAAAAAAAAAAGGAAGAAAACCAACCAAATAAATAAAAAACCACCACAAAATAAAATAAAATAAAATATAAAATAAAATAAAAAAAATTAAATAAAATTAAATAAAATTAAATAAAATAAATAAAAAATAAAAAAGTTAAAAAATTAAAAAATTAAAAAATGAAATAAAAAATAAAATAAAATAAAATAAAATGAGACTGACTCATTTCCATTACACAACAAACACCTTCCAAGCACTGAAAGACTGGAGTGGAATGTGCAGTGACAGACAGCTGACCACCAGAAACTGAACTGGGATCACTGGTCATTCCTCTCCAGTCAGTTGTTGCCATCATCTTGCCATTTCAGCAGAGTACTTCCCTTGAGCAACAGCACAGCTACGTGTGGGACACGTTCAGATCCCTTGGATTTGTTTCTTTCTGCTCCCATGGTGAGGACTTGCTCAGAATTCCTGGACTTCAGAACTCCAGCAAGAATTCCAAAACAAAATGTTGGAAGTAGCATTTTTTACATGCCTGCAGCAACAAAAATAGCACATCCTTAGGACCTCCAGCATCTCAGGAATCCACTGCCCAGTTGCAAAACTTCTCCAGTTTCTCCTTCCCAACGTGAAGACTCAGGGGGAATGGAGAAGGAGCATCAGCATTTTGAAAGGAAGGTGCTGGCTGTGCAGTCCCAAAGTCAAAGGGATGCTCAGCTCTAAAGCTTAGGGGATTTACTCCAGAAAATGTGCCTGGTACAGGACAAGACAGTTTGCCTCACAAATTCCTGCTCTTCTTAAAGCACTTCCATTCCAGCTTCTGCTTTTCCTCCTCTTCCATGCTCTACCTGCTCTTCAGGGTGGAATGTACACTGCACAGATGTCCTTTTCTGCACAGCCTAAGCTTGCTGGGATGCTGAGCTACCACTGTCCAGCTAGATGCTGAGGTACCACTGTCCAGCTGAGATGCTGAGGGAGGTTTCACTGTCTATTTCACAATCCTACTTGTTAACAACTCCTACCTGGGCAGAAATGAGTCTAAATACCCAGTGTGCTTTTGTCCAGGGGCAAATGTTTCAGTGATGAGAATGCAAGCCCAGCAACACCCCAGCAACAAGGGCCATGCTGAGGCAGCACTGTTTCAAGAGCATTATTAAACCTTTAAGATCCTAATCATGGACTTGAGCTATTCCTCACTTTCACATCCCACAGAGTTGTGAGAAATAGAACTGACTGCTGCAGCTTCTCTTGTCAGCTAACCACCCTTCCTCCTCTGAATCTTCATGAAGAATTTCATAGAAAATCATTCTTTGCAGCTTGTTCACTCAATTCCAACTGTTAATTGAAAAGAAGCAAGTCCATGAAACCCTCCAGCAGTCTGAAAACACAACAGCTATATGCAGACAATTACTATTTTTAAACAAATTGGTCCATGATGATATGATGGACAAAAAGCTTCTTGTCATTCTACATTTCTATCATATCCACCACCTAACTTGGAAGATCCAGGTCCTTTTTTCTGGCAGGTACCAGAAGAATGGATCCAGGCAGGGTGAATGAGTGACATTTTCTCCTTTTTTAGAGCTCATTTTTAGAGAAGTGGGCTCCTGTGATTCAGAAGCAAAGTTACTGGAAATGGAAAAAGAAAAAAAAGAAAAAGGGAAAAGGGAAAGGGAAAAAGGGAAAGGGAAAAAGGGAAAGGGAAAAGGGAAAAGGAAAATAATAAAAAAAAAAAAAGATAAAAAGGAAAATAAAAATTAAAAAAAAAGAAAAAGAAAAA
>VYZU01090437.1:127455-153708 GCA_013401355.1 Ceyx cyanopectus | reverse complement strand
AAAAAAGAGAAAGGAAAGGAAAAAAGAAGGGAATGGAAAAAAAGGGAAGGGAAAAAAGAAGAAGGGAAGGAAAAAAAAGATGGGAAAGGGAAAAAAAGAAGGGAAAAGGAAAAGGAAGAGGAAAAGGAAAAGGGTCAAAAGCCAGCACAGCAGCCATTGGAACACCTCCTTACCAAGCTGCATCCCTCCACTGTGTGAGGAGGATGGGCAGGAGAGATCCAAATGCCAGAACTCCAGTATGCAACTGCTAAAAATAACTTTATCTCTCCTCCTTTATCTCAAGGGCCAAATTATCTCCGTTGCTACTTGCAATGCCAGCAGCAGAAAGGTCAGAAAGCATGTGAAAATTCACCCAGTAGCTTCTCCCCTCTCCACAGCTCACCCTGCAGCAGCACAGATGAGTGTGAACCCAGCCCCTCCTGTTCCAGTATTGAGGGACCACAGCATTTCAGTTTTTACTACAGACTGTTAGAATTTTCAAATGAAAAGGAAAAAAAACAACCCTACAAACAAACAAAACCCAGGGAAAAAAAAAAATCCCCCTATGGCTTCAAGCTCTAAAGGGTTCACTGACCCAAATCAGCCTTTCTGCTGTGGTGGTAAAAAAAAAACAGAACAAAAAAAACCCAAGCTTCATTCATAGAATTTCTCCAAATATTCAGAGTCCTCTGCTTGTTGGGTGGCTGTTGCTGCAGACAGAGCAGTCACATTTTCTGACCTGCCAGGTGCATCTTTCCAAGGTGAAAAGGCACAAAATGGGAGTCAGGAGGGGTTCAAAAGCAGGACACAGCAGCTCCCCAGCCAGCCTGACCAGAGAAGGTCACCCAGGAACAGATCCAGGGGGGGCTGGAAAGTCTCTAAGAAGGAGACTCCCCAGCCTCTCTGGGCAGCCCCTGCCAGGCTCTGCCACCCTCACAGTGAAGAAGTTTTTCCTCATGCTGAGGTGGAACTTGCCATGTCTCACCTGCTGCCACCACCTTTTGTGCTGTCCCAGGGCACCACTGACTAGAGCCTGGCCCCTCCTGCTTGACACCCACCCTGCAGAGACCTGCAACCATTCATCACATCCCCAGTGTTATGAGGCTGCAGATATTTCTGGAGGAGGCTTTAATGTTTTATCAGTGTCTAACTGAATTTCCAAGCAAGAGGAAGTTGGAAGCAGGACATTGACTTTCTTGGAAGAAAGAAGGAAAAAAATCCAAGCAGAAAACCAAAGACATAGCAGCACTGTGCTGAGCTGCTGGCAGACAGACAGCTGCTTTGCCTTCCCTTCGTGTGGGGGAGTCACAGGTCCAGGATTGCACAGCAGGGAAGGATTGCACTTTGACAGTAATCAGCAGAAAGCCTTTTTGATGCTGCTGCTGCACCCAGGGCGAGTCAAACGCCCCCCTGCACACCTCCCACTCTGCTGAGAGCCTGGCTACAAACCTGCAACTGCTCCAGGGTCAAGGCAGGGATGAGGGATTCCTCTCTGGTGGAGGTCAGGCAGGGAGATGGAGCATTTGGGCAGAGGGGGTAGACTCAGCAGGGAGAAAACACATCCTCTTCAGGTCTAAAGAAGAGCATGGAGAGTGTTCTGACTCTCAAACCCCTGCTAAATACATCACTGTACCTTAGAGATACCAACCTGCATTTATCACAACAGGGGCACCTTGGAAAAAGAAATCATTCCTAAGTAGCACTTTGGGAAGACTTCAGGCTCAAATCTCCACAAGATTTTGGGGGTGTATTTCAGACAGCTGTAGATTTCAACAGAGATATGGCCAAGCTATGATACAAGAGGTTCATTTGTACCTTGAAAAATCAGGAAAAATAGTTACAAGAGAGCCCAGACTTTTTATTTTCCCCCAACTTTGGTGACTTTATGATTTTATCAACATCTCTCCTAAGTGGTAACTATTTCTTTTCAGTTTTTCTCTCACACCATGCATTGCCCACCAAACTCTTGGCTGCAAGCAAGTTGCATCAAGGTGACCAGCTACTGCTGGGGAATTTTAATAGACTTAGGAGGACAGTCAGTACAACACCAGCAGCTACAGAGCCACTTTGTCCCTGAATGCAGTTGCAAAAAGGCAGGAAAACCAACTCCCTGAACTTTTAGAACATGAATTTCCCAATATGCAATTGCTCTTCTATTCTGCATATCACACGGGGGCTGGGTGGGATTGAAACAGCTTAAGGAAAAAAACCTTCCTCAAGCCAAAACTCAGCTTGACTGAGTTCTCTGGGGCAAACAAAAACTGTCTTTCTGTCCCAGATTTATGCAGCTTCCAGAACAACAGGGCCAGATCCCCAACTGGAAATCCTAAGGGCTAGTGTCCTGGAAATAACAACCTGGAAAGATCATCCAGTCCAACCCCCTTGCCAGAGCAGGGTCACCTAGAGCAGATCAGCCAGGAAAGTCAGATTGTGAGGGTGTGAAGGAAGGAGGTTTTAAAAACACAAATAGCAACTCTCCTTGAAAACAACTATCCTGTAATAATAAACAGAGAAAAGCCAGCAAGCAAACAAGCTTCAATATATACATGAGAAAAAAAACAAACCAAATAAATCCAGGCAATACTGAGTTTATTCTGAGAAATGTTCTCAGAAAGAAAACTTCCTTCTCACAACAGAAACAATTGGTCCTGACAAGCTTCCTTCACTTTATATATGAAACAGTCCCAAAAGGTAATTCCAGTCGGAGAAATCTAAGGAAAAAAAAATAATATAGATCTCAAGTTTCTGCTTCTCAGACTCTTCAACCGAAGGGCTGATTAGGTTTAAAAAAAAAAAAGTTAAACAACAGTATGATGAAAAAAAGAGGCCATGCCCCTGGCATATGGTAATGTAAACACAGGGAGGTGCCAGTGTAAACCTTTCTTGGGAGACTGGCTTCTTTGTCAAGCTGGGCCTTTCTTCCAAAACATCTCTGCTGCCACATGTCTGCATCTCGCCAGCTAAAACCCTTCTTATTCCTGCTGGAGGGATGGGATGTCACATACAGGGACCTGGAGAGGCTGGAGAGCTGGCCCAGGGGAACCTCATGAGGTTCAACAAGAGCAAGGGCAGAGTCCTGCAGCTGGGTGGGAACAACCCTCACTATCCATCCAGGCTGGGGGGTGAGGGGCTGGGAAGCAGCTCTGCAGGAAAGGACTTGGGGGTGTTGGTGGCTGAGAAGCTGGAGATGAGCCAGCAGTGTGCACTGGCAGCCAAGAAGGCCAATGGCAGCCTGGGCTGCAGCAAGAGAAGTGTGGCCAGCAGCTGGAGAGAGGGGATTCTGCCTCTCTGCTCTGCTCACACCTCCCCTGGAGTATTGCAGCCAGCTCTGGAGCCCTCAGCACAGGAGAGACATGGAGCTGATGAAGCAGGGCCAGAGGAGACACAGAGATGTTCAGAGGCTGGAACAGCTCTGCTGTGGGGACAAGCTGAAGGAGCTGGGGTTGTTCAGCCTGGAGAAGAGAAGGCTCTGGGGAGACCTTAGAGCACCTGCCAGTGCCTGAAGGGGCTGCAGGAAGGCTGGAGAGGGGCTGTTTCCAAGGGCCTGCAGTGATAGGATGAGGGGGAATGGGTTGAAATGAGAGCAGAGGAGATTTAGACTGGATCTCAGGAAGAAGTTCTTTCCCTTGAGGGTGGTGGATCAGTGGCACAGGCTCCCCAGGGAGGTGGTTGAGGCCCCATCCCTGGAGCTATTGCAGGTGAGGTTGGCCAAGGCTCTGAGCAGCCTGGGCTAGTTGAGGGTGTCCCTGCTCCCTGCAGGGGGCTGCACTAGATGCCCTTTGGAGGTCCCTTCCAGCCCTACCCATGCTAGGAGTCTATGAAAGGCAGCCTTTCCAACTTGCTCGGAAGGGCTCTGGAGCATTCCTGCTGGGTTTACACTTAGGAGGAGGGTTGGATGAGGAGGGGGATGAAGGAGGAGGGATGAAAGGGCTGGAGATGCAGAGCTCTTCTTACCCGTGGGGACTCTGCATTTCTAAGGCACCAACCACCAGGTTTTGCAACCTATGGCAAATAGTTGCAGGGTTTGTGAAATGCAAATGAAAGACACGTCAGGGGGTGTGGGCATTTCTCTGAGCACAACTGGAGCTGCCTGATGAAGTCAGTCCTTTAAAAGCAAAAAAACTTCCACCACACCCTCACAATTGCTCACCCCACTCTGGCTGCCTGCAGGTTGGTTGTGGTTTTGTTCTGTTTTGGAATCATTATCTATTAATTGTAGGGAAAATAACTGTTTAAACCATTTTAATTTAGCAAGGAAACAGCTGCAATGGAAAGTAACTTGGAAAATTCAAGGCAGGAAATTTTAATAGCTACAAGGGGTAGCTTGCTAAAATTATCAGTATTTCAGTGTTTTCAGGTTTGGTTGGGTTGGTTTTTTTTAATTCAGAGAAAAGACAGCAGGTTTCTATGTACCCTTACTTCTTTTGATGCCTATACCAGTAAGATATGAAAATAGTCAGCAGACTGTAGTGTGCTTCAAATCTTGGACTCTCAGAGCCTGAAGAGATCTGCAATTTACACTTCCAACATACCAGCCTTCCAGACTGAGCAAATAAACCAGATTATCAGCAGAAGGTGAAAGCAATAACCAAAGAAGCAAGAGAATCTGAAAAACTCTGGATAAAAAGCATTCTCTCAGTGAAAAAGATGGACACCTAAAAGATGCAGCATTGCTACCTGCAACAAAACCCTGAGCATCTCCCCACCCACAGCTTCTGTAGGAGCAGAAGGGAGGAGGAGAAAAAAAAAGCATTCTGGGCAAATCCAGAGATCGAGAAAGCCTCTCACTGGAGAAGTAGAGCTATTCCAGGTCAGTAACCCCTCATCAGGCTGCAAAGAGCACTGCAGAGCTAGGACACAGTTGGAGCAGCATGTTAAAAAGGGGATTTGAAGCACTGAACCTCCAGCAGCTCTGGGGTGCTGTTAGTGAACACACACCAGTGTGGCACCACAGTCCTGTGGCACAGACACACTCCTGTCAACTCACCCAGAAACATTGTGGTCACTAAATCCAAAGGCACGAGCCTGGGCTATTTTTTTTTGCCATTCTTCCCATAAGAGAAACTAAAAATAGGCCCATGAGAACCATTGCATGGGACTCCACTCTTCAAACTGTTTAACTCTTGCAGCAAAAAAACTGCCTGGGAGTGGTTTTGAAGAGATTCTTCAAGGAGTTTGCATAAATGAAGAATATATGTGTGTATGTATATATATATATGTATGTATGTATATTTATATTTATTTATAGATGTATAAATAGATCATTTAGATACATTTAAATAGTGTCTATTTTAAGCATTTTAATTTGATATTATTTATCTTTGTTGTCTATTTTTATAAATTATATTTATATATGCACACACAGCAACCTCATGAGAACCCTACGAAATTGTAGGTGTAGCTACTGCCTACTTCCATCATCTCCAAAGTTTCCTTGTGTCTTGTTTAACAAGACAAAAGACCTGGAGAAAGCAGGGGCATGAGCTCATGCAGCTCTTAAGTCCCACTCAGATGCACAGAGGAGGAAAATCAGAATAAAAGCCAAGGGAAAACTCTTTTAAAGAGCTGCTATCAAGTGAGGTTACATAGCTGGGTGTCAGAGAATCTTGCTCATACACTGGAAAAGGAGCTGTTCAATGTCAAAGAAGACATGCTAGTAAGAAAAAAAAACCAAATATCACCTTGCATATGCAGCACCTTTTCCACACAGCATCCAAGGCAGGCAAACTGCAGGAAAACTCCCTCTGCATACTGCAAACGCCAAACAAGGGGCAGCAGTGTGTTCAAGGCAGCACATCTCCTTCCTCCCTGCTCCTCCAGAGAAATGCTACCCTTCTGCCAGCACAGGTAAGCTTTCCCCTGGCTACACCTCAGCCAGCAGAGAGGGCAGAGAGCAGAAAGCCCAGGGGAGCAGATGGCAGCAGGAGCAGCACCCAGGCTCCGCGGGGCTGGGAACGCGGCTCCCGCATCTTCCCGCGAGGAGAACAAACCTTGGGAGACACCAAACTGAGCCTGAATGGACTTCCTCAAAGCCTAGGATGTTTATTTGCAGAGGCCAAGGCTTCAAAGAACAGAGCTGCTGGGTTTCTGCAGCGATGCTCAGCAGTGAAATGGCCTGAAAGGCTCCCTGCATCTTGGCAGAAAGCTGCCTGTTTGCATCACCGCAAGGTCCAGCTCCATCCATTCACTGACAGTGGTGCTTTGTGCTCACAGGCTGCTGAACTGCTCCTTCACAGCTTTAAAGACTGTGGAGAAGGAGACTAAACAGCCTTATCTCTTTGGTAAAAAAAGGGTAAAAAGTCCCATTGTCTTTTGCTGTGAAAACTGAGAGTGGCCACCAGAAAGAACCCCGAGCGGCTCTGCTCCAGAGTCACACTACAAGTGACTGCAAAGGGATAAGGAACTGGGGGGAGAGGGAAGAAACCTGGGGAGAAATCCATCTGTGCTATCAGTGAGTAGGAGCATGGGGGAGTTAGAGATCCACGGTGGGACTAGGCAAGGAGCTGGGATGAGCCAGTGATGGTGGGAAGAGAAGGAGGTGGGGAAGCAGCGTGGTGCAGAGGGAGGGTTGGGATGAGTAGACTGGGATCTTCAGCGTGCCACTGGTGAACTCCAGGGGTGACAACAGGCTGGGGACCATGAAAGAGATCTGCAAGAAGCATCAGGAGCAGTGGGAATGGGGAGAAATGTGCCAGAGCATCCACCCACCAGAGCAGCACACGCTTGTTTCCACCTTGGTTCCCATCTAGTTTGGCATCCAGGGTGGTGCTGCCTACCAGTGCTTGTGAGTGAGGAGCTGCATTTTCTTCACTGCATTAAAATGCTGAACTCCCAAGCTATGGAAATTCTCACGTGCCCTTTTTCTGGGAGTCTAAAAGCTTCAGAAATACTTATTGGAGTGAGACTTTTAAGGAAGGGAGAACTAAGAAAGACTGTCAGGTCAAATCCATCTACACGTTGTGAAAGATACAGCATGAGAAAACTGAGGCCTATTTCTGATAATTTTTTCATATGATATAATACTTTCCATATTCAGAACAGTCCCCATTGATCTCTGGAAGCATTCAGCAAAGAAGATAAGGAGTCATAAAAACAGGAACTCACAAGAATCTGGATTCTAAACACATTGCTTAGTGCTGCCCAAAAGGTCAGCACTCAGGGGCATCATTCACCTATCTTAACCCTGAATTTTTTCCTTCTGCAATCTCCTGACTCATTCTCTAAACACATTCTGAAGAATGTGAGCTGAGAAAACACTGCTTCCCTCAGTAGACAGCACAGATTTACCCCTGGCACAGGTTTGCTCCGTGCAACAACTGGATCAAAGAACCCATAGGGAAAAAAAATACACTTTTGTGTGCAGGAGATGTGCATCATTTCAGAGGCTTAGGCCAGTGTGCACTCATCAAGGGGATAACAGGACACAGGCTGGGGAAGCTGATGCAGGCTACTGTCATTTTACCCTTCTCCTTACTGCTGAGAGCTCAATGCATCCCCTGACAATGTCTTGCAATGGAGTTTTATGAGGTACATGGTGGGAAATGTGAGCCCTGTCTTCATTTCTGCTTGGAGCCTCATGAATATTGAACAGCTGCAGCAAGTGAAATCATCCACTGGCCTCAGAAATAGTGTCTCGTTAAAGTATATTAAAAAAAAAAATCATTTTAGGCTCAGAGTTTTGGGGTTTTTTTTTTTCAGTTATGTGAGACTGTGAGACAGCTTCCACTCACCTGACTCAGTAGAACCATTAGCCTATCTGCAAGAAGAAAACAACCCTTCAGTCAGAGGCTTGGGCAACCTCTTGCTGTCTTTAAGAAGAAAAAAAAATGAGGTTAAACATCTCTCCTAGTTGCTATTCTTGCTGTAAGATCAGTGCTGCTTTGCTAGCAATCCATTTTCCTAGGACCTCCTTCTTTAACCCAGTCCTGGCTGCAGATGAAGGGGCTCTTGCATTAATGATGGCTAATTAAATGGGAGGATGATGATGATGATGTTGGTGCTCAAGTCAGGGTAATGCAGAGGGAGTGACCAGCTGATTGCTGCAGCAGTGATGAGCTGAGTTTATATGGACTGCAAAAACAAGAGAGATCTCCAAGTCAATGTGCTTTTTAAACCCTCAGACAAGTGACTTTTCCCTGCTTCCAGTAGCTCTAGTGACCTGGTCAATGTGAAGAAATCTACTTGTATTAAAATATATTTTAATAAATTAGTATTATTATTCATTATTAACATCCAAAAGCTGCTCCCCTGCTCAGGAGAGGTCACTGAAAATGATTTCTTGATGTGGGGGTCTCAACAAGACTGTTGTAAAAGATACCAAAGGTCTTGGTATAATGATGAATCCTCTGGAGAAACATGGAAATTCTTCAAGGGAGAAAAATCGCCCTGTGCTAAAGACACCCAGCATTTCTGCATGTCTGACACCACTTTTTCTTTTCATTACATCACTGAATGTGTCTCTACAAGCACAGGAACCTACATGATGCAAGTTCAACCTCTTTGGAGACGAAGGCTGTTTCCTTTGGACTTCCTTGCAACTTTCTGAGGCCAACAGCAGAGCTGAAATTCAAGTATTTGAAAATCCAAACATGGCATTTATTTTCTTCCTCAAATGCTCTATCTAGCACTAGCACCCCAAGGAGCAGAGAAAAAAAAAAAAAAAAAAGGATTATTCCTACTAATAATAACACTAATAATGCTCTAACAATATCTGTGGTCACTCTACAGTTCCCATCTATTGTTGGAAGGACTCAGAATCCTCCATTCCCAGTACTGACATGTCCAGCAGCTCCACTAAATGAAACAAGACCAAGAGAAACCAACTTTCCTAGAAGTCTAACCTATAAGGGAAAAGGAACAGCTAGAAAATGAGCAGTGTACAGCACTTGTAGAGTGAGCAAAAGCAAAGCACAGACACGTTGGAACACTTCCCACTAAAACAGAATTCATTCCTGGGGTATTTGTTTCAATGGAAATATGCTTTTCCTCCTGTTGAATTGAAGAAAGGATTTTTTGGTCCTCAAAACATCCACTTGTGTCATTACAAGATCCCAAAGTAATTACAGCAGGTTTATTTCAAGAGCAAGGCTTTCCTCCTTCTCCTTCAACCACCATTCCCTGCCCCATGGATTTCTCCAACAAAAAGCATCCACCTAGGAACTGAGAAGAGCAAAAGCAAGAGAGAAAGTAGAGAGGTGTGACTCCCCTTGCTGACACAACAGCTGAGTTTAGATGCTCATCATGGCACTAACCTTCCTCACAGCCACCTCAGATGTAGACTGGATCTCAGGAAGAAGTTCTTTCAGCTGCTGTTCTAAGCACAGTTCCAACACACAGGGACTGTGCTGCCAATAGTTCCACTCCTGCCTCAGAAGCCAGTCAGCAGTCCCCCCCCGTCCAGCAGAATAATAAGGCAATATTGCTGTAATTCCCCCTCTAAATGCAATAGAAAACCTCTATGCTGAACAACACAACCACCAATATGAACAAAAGAACAAAGGGGGAAAAAAAAGAAAGAAAAATCACTACCAGCTCCAGACAGGTTCTAGACCTGCTAAAAAAATCTAGGAGGAAAAGGAAGATGCTGCTGCTAAGATGCTGTTCATCTCCTGCACACAGGAGCTCTTGTTTCTGCTGGGGAAAGTTCTTGCAGCAGCTCCCACAATAAGCCTCAGGTAGTTTATACATCTCACCAAGATCTGCTGCTTTCAGTTTTGCCCTGATATTAAACTCAAATAAAGACACTTTGCTACTAGAAACCATTCTAGTTGCTTTAATTATCACTTATCCTTATTTATTTATCACTTATCCTTATTTATTTATCACTTATCCTTATTTATCACTTATCCTTATTTACCACTTATCCTTATTTATCAATTATCATTTAATTATCAATTATCATTTAATTATCAATTATCATTTAATTATCAATTATCATTTAATTATCACTTATCCTTAGGAGCTACACTGACACACTGAACTCCTCTGGACCTGCTGGGCACTGTCACAATGCAGACACATGATGCTGCTGCCCACAGGTCACTTTTCACTGCTGCAGGAAAGGGAAAACAGCACCTCTGGGCTGGGGCAAACGTGCTCATGAGGACACAGAAGTCTCAGAAATGCAGTTTCTTTGGGAAATGGTGCATTCCTGAAGCCAGGTATGAGCAATTATTCTCCTTCATCAAAATTACAGCCCCTAGAAAGTGTTCAAGCTGTTCTGTGTAGCTCAAGGCTGATTGCTGTGTGTACCTACAGTTGAAAAGAAGATTTAGGTGTCCCTCAGCCTCATGAAAGGTTTTTTGAGTTTCAAAGTCCCTGGCTTATTTAGAGAAAATTCGCCCCAGAGCACCACTCAGAAATCACACTTTTATCCACAACTGTGTGATCAGATTGGCTCAGATTCCTTTCTTGAAAAAATAGCCATATTTAATTAAGGACATAAATCAGACTGATGAAGAAGTAAATTTGATCCCTGGAGGTCTGTGCTAGCAACTTTTCATCTGGAGTTAGCCACACACTGTTGGATTTCATTCAGCTTTTTCAGCCCCTGGTTGCTGCTGAATTGTCAAAACATGGGCACTACAGATCTTGATTTCCTACAGCTCTCCAAGTTAACCCTTCAGCCTCCCCAGGGCACAGCACAGCACGTCAGGGGTTGGAAGGGACCTCTCAACATCATCAGGTCCTCACAGTGATGCAGATTCCCAGAGATGCAAAAAAAAAATCACCCAGACTGTTGCAGCCTTCACTTCTCACACATCAGAGCATCTTTTTGTGCCCTGTTCTAGTTTCAGGATGATTCCCAGACTTTCCAGGAGACTCCCTTCTGTATGGTGTCACCTCACACACAAGCAGAGGTGGCAGAAGTTATTCCCTTCAGGGTTTCTAACTCAGGTTAAACCATCCAGCTGATGGAGTTGTCACTAGTTTTCCACACTGCAAAGCCACCTTTGTTCTGTGTTGCTGGAATGCAGTTATTCCAGGCTCCCTTGCCTCACCTTACAGGGGCCAACGGATCCATTTTCATCCCAAACCCCAAACAAATTCCATCTAATCAGCCACCCCAGCTTGTTACATGCTGTGTTCCTTTTCATGATTTAACACAATACCCCTTGGAATGATTTCCATTCTGCTCTCTAGGGTCCCCTTGGCTGCCTCCTCCTGTTGGCACAAAGCAAACCTCAACACTCAACCTCTGCTCTTCCCACGTGCTGGAAGGAGAAAGGAGAAGTGAAGGAGAAAGTTTTCCACTCAGCCACGTGAGAAGCTGCTGCATCCATGGTGACAAAAGGTACTTGCCCTACCAGAGAGATAAGGGCATGGTCAGGCTGAATCCATAGTCAAACAACGGATAAACCAGCTGTCTCCTCCAGTTACCACATCATACATCAATCTGGACTTGGGGTCCCTCAGAAAAACAGACAGGCTCTGCTTCTTAAATGGAACAGGCTGTAGAAATGGGTCCCAGCCTTCTGTTCCTTTGCAGCAAGCTTTGGACAATGATTTGCTATCACCAGGTTTTCAGCAAAGTCCTCCACCCTTGGCCTCCTCTCAAGATGACATCTCTGCAGCCCCATAATACTCAACAAGTTATCCAAGGAACAGTTCTCTTCCAAGGACAAAACCATCAAATGGATGTTTCCACAGCAGTCTCCCTTGGCTAAGCTCATTATTGCCACATCTCACATGCTGTGTTCAGTTCTGGGCCCCTCACTGCAAGAAGGACATTGAGGTGCTGAGGCATGGCCAAAAAAGAGCAACAAAGCTGCTGAAGGGTCTAGAGCACAAGTGGCTGAGGGAACTGGGGCTCTTCAGCCTGGAGAAAAGAAGGTTCAGGGCAAACCTTACCACTCTCTACCTGAAAGGAGGTTGGAGTGAGGTGAGTGTCACCTCTTCTCTCAATTAACAAGTGATAGGACAAGAGGAAAGGTCCTCAAGTTTCACCAGGGGCTTTTAGACTGGCTATTAGGGGGGAAAAAAAACACCAAGAGAGTTGTCAAACACTGGGAGAGGCTGCCCAGGGGAGTGTCTGGGTCTCCATCCCTGGAGGCACTGGCAAGACATGAAGATGTGGCACCTGGGGACAGGGTTTGGTGGTGGATTTGGCAGTGCTGGGGTTATGGACTTTGATCTTAAGGGCATCTTTCAACCTAAGTGATTCTCTGCAATTCAGCAGCCAGAAAAAAGAGTGAAGCAAGGCTAAGAAATAGAATCTTTTATGTTACCAACCTGGAAACCATCCCATGCAGTACCTCGTGGGGCATAATCCAGCCAAGATGCCACATCAAGCTTTTGAGGTACCTCAGGAAAACAAGCTTTATTTCATCAGTGGCCATTGATGTTGCTATGTTAGGAAATCTGTTTTATAAATAAGTATTGTTTTGCCTTCTACAACATCCCTACACAGAATGTTCTTGACAAAGGCACCAAAACAGGCCCTTTACAGTGATCCCATCTCCTCCAACTGACTCTGAACTCCCTCACAGAAAAAGAAACCACACAGTCAACTGCAAAAATCACAAAGGAAAACCACTAAGTCCATCTAGCTGGGGCTAAATTGTCACTTAAAGCATAACCCTGTCAAGAGGGGAAGGCAAAAACTTTAAGGGCAAAGTTGCCCTATTCTCAAGCAAGTCTGGGGTCAGTTCACAGCTCAGCTTTATAGTGCAAGCAGGAACCAAAAGCAAACCACTGGAACAGGCTGACAAGTGTCTCCCCAGGGAAGGGTATGGTGTTTTCCTCCATTCCTCAAGCTTGGTCCAGTTGCCTTGCAATATCAGCTCCCTTAAAATTGGGCTTCAGTGCCTTCTGACACTGCAGTGCTGTGAAGAGCACTCTTCAGATCATGGCTTTTGACTTGGCTCTTGAAGAAAGTGGGGGAAAAAAAAGCAATAGGGAAAGGGACTGAAGCTCACAAAGCTCCCATTCCTGCTATCAACAGGCTGAGCTGCAGCAGGGCCAAGTAGCAGGAGGTCTGGGGAAAGAAAGGCTGCTGTGTGTGTAGAAATCACAGAAGTAGTATCCTGGGAACTCAAATTCAGGTTGTTTCAAAGGACACTGAAAGAAAGTGATTGATAGAGTGAGGTTTCAAGCATTTCCCAGCTTGCAAGCCAAGCACGTAACCACTTACTGGTGCAAGTCCCTTCNCTGCATCCATGGTGACAAAAGGTACTTGCCCTACCAGAGAGATAAGGGCATGGTCAGGCTGAATCCATAGTCAAACAACGGATAAACCAGCTGTCTCCTCCAGTTACCACATCATACATCAATCTGGACTTGGGGTCCCTCAGAAAAACAGACAGGCTCTGCTTCTTAAATGGAACAGGCTGTAGAAATGGGTCCCAGCCTTCTGTTCCTTTGCAGCAAGCTTTGGACAATGATTTGCTATCACCAGGTTTTCAGCAAAGTCCTCCACCCTTGGCCTCCTCTCAAGATGACATCTCTGCAGCCCCATAATACTCAACAAGTTATCCAAGGAACAGTTCTCTTCCAAGGACAAAACCATCAAATGGATGTTTCCACAGCAGTCTCCCTTGGCTAAGCTCATTATTGCCACATCTCACATGCTGTGTTCAGTTCTGGGCCCCTCACTGCAAGAAGGACATTGAGGTGCTGAGGCATGGCCAAAAAAGAGCAACAAAGCTGCTGAAGGGTCTAGAGCACAAGTGGCTGAGGGAACTGGGGCTCTTCAGCCTGGAGAAAAGAAGGTTCAGGGCAAACCTTACCACTCTCTACCTGAAAGGAGGTTGGAGTGAGGTGAGTGTCACCTCTTCTCTCAATTAACAAGTGATAGGACAAGAGGAAAGGTCCTCAAGTTTCACCAGGGGCTTTTAGACTGGCTATTAGGGGGGAAAAAAAACACCAAGAGAGTTGTCAAACACTGGGAGAGGCTGCCCAGGGGAGTGTCTGGGTCTCCATCCCTGGAGGCACTGGCAAGACATGAAGATGTGGCACCTGGGGACAGGGTTTGGTGGTGGATTTGGCAGTGCTGGGGTTATGGACTTTGATCTTAAGGGCATCTTTCAACCTAAGTGATTCTCTGCAATTCAGCAGCCAGAAAAAAGAGTGAAGCAAGGCTAAGAAATAGAATCTTTTATGTTACCAACCTGGAAACCATCCCATGCAGTACCTCGTGGGGCATAATCCAGCCAAGATGCCACATCAAGCTTTTGAGGTACCTCAGGAAAACAAGCTTTATTTCATCAGTGGCCATTGATGTTGCTATGTTAGGAAATCTGTTTTATAAATAAGTATTGTTTTGCCTTCTACAACATCCCTACACAGAATGTTCTTGACAAAGGCACCAAAACAGGCCCTTTACAGTGATCCCATCTCCTCCAACTGACTCTGAACTCCCTCACAGAAAAAGAAACCACACAGTCAACTGCAAAAATCACAAAGGAAAACCACTAAGTCCATCTAGCTGGGGCTAAATTGTCACTTAAAGCATAACCCTGTCAAGAGGGGAAGGCAAAAACTTTAAGGGCAAAGTTGCCCTATTCTCAAGCAAGTCTGGGGTCAGTTCACAGCTCAGCTTTATAGTGCAAGCAGGAACCAAAAGCAAACCACTGGAACAGGCTGACAAGTGTCTCCCCAGGGAAGGGTATGGTGTTTTCCTCCATTCCTCAAGCTTGGTCCAGTTGCCTTGCAATATCAGCTCCCTTAAAATTGGGCTTCAGTGCCTTCTGACACTGCAGTGCTGTGAAGAGCACTCTTCAGATCATGGCTTTTGACTTGGCTCTTGAAGAAAGTGGGGGAAAAAAAAGCAATAGGGAAAGGGACTGAAGCTCACAAAGCTCCCATTCCTGCTATCAACAGGCTGAGCTGCAGCAGGGCCAAGTAGCAGGAGGTCTGGGGAAAGAAAGGCTGCTGTGTGTGTAGAAATCACAGAAGTAGTATCCTGGGAACTCAAATTCAGGTTGTTTCAAAGGACACTGAAAGAAAGTGATTGATAGAGTGAGGTTTCAAGCATTTCCCAGCTTGCAAGCCAAGCACGTAACCACTTACTGGTGCAAGTCCCTTCATCAACATCAACAAAACCAGCCATCATCTGCACTCATATGGAAGAGTTTGTGTGTTTAATGTAATTTTGGGTTTCTCTTTAAGGGAACTGGCTCACAGTTGACACTTCAGAGCTGCTAGTAGGTGACCTTACATGGCACGTGTGTTGCAATGCCTAGCTGTGCTGTGAGGGTGAGCTAAGGATAGGAGCTAAGCCTGGGCTCTACATTTTCTGGGGGTTTTCAGCTCTTGTCAGTTCTTATTGGGGTCTTTTTTCCACACGACTGAATTGTTTCCCACCCCAGCACTACAGCAGCCTCCCTGTCAGCATGAGCTCAGGCCCTCTCCTCTACACACTGGAAAGGAATACTGAGGTTGAGTACCTTTGCAGCAGCCTTTTACCTCCAGTTCAAGCACTTACTGGAAAGAAAACAAAGCAGCACACTCAGCCTGACAGATGATTCACTCCCAGCTCTACCACTACCTCATGTTACCTTTCCTGGAAACACTGCCCATCCAAGATTTTTCATCCTTTCCTCCCAGCAGCCCAGCTAGTACTTACTCAGATGCCTGCATCTCCCACCAACTACAAGTGTAAAATGTCTTCAGAACAATTTCAAAGCCTGCAGATGCTGCTTGTTGCTCCTGGTAGGCAATAAAGAAGGTCAGCAATTAGTCACTGTCTGCTCTCTCCACCTCCAAAGTGGTAAGTGTGCTCCCACTTGAACTGCAACTGGGGAGAAGTCTGGACTCTACAAAACCTGAGAACATTCCCTGGTCAAACAGCTTTTGAGGCCAGAGCACAAATCCCAGCTTCACTGATTGACAAGATGAGGTCACTGCACTGACTGATGCTGAGATGGCCAAACTCCATCCCCTTTGCTTTGGATCCTTCAGCTGATGGAGCTGCAAAGAGCCACCAGCAACAAACAGAGCCCTGGTGATAGAAGCTGCTGAAGGCTGGCAGCTCCCTTCTCTCAAGTGGAAACTTTCCAGTACAGCTTTCTGCCTAAAAAAATACCATTCCTGATAGCAGCAGATGTTGCTTACCATAGATAGGGGTCCACTCAGTGATCCAGGAACTACAAAGTGGGGAATCTTTTCTATTCCCAAGGGAAACAGGCTGAAAAAGTTCTCCAGAAGTCACAGATATTCCCTAGGCCATAGTGCAGGTGGTTTCCACAGACTTCAAGCTGTGGTGGAAATGATTTAGAGTCAGGCTGGCCAATTGAAACGTTTCTGATGCCTGGAATCACTACTGCTCTGTGGAATTTAATTACAAGTTGTTTTCTTTCCTTGGCAATTTTATTCTTTGCCTGTGTCTTGACATTTACTGCATCATCCCAGCCAGAGAGTGAAAACATGGATGTTTTCAGGGACCCTGCCTCAAAAACCTTGAAGCCTTCCTCGTCTCCATGTGTGAAAACAAAACACCCACTGCAAACCAGACTGATTGGGCCAGGGCCAGGAACAGAAGCAACCAAGTGGCATCCATGCCCACAAGAAAGAGCAGGACTCAATCCAACATCTGAAGGCCAGACACTGGTGTGCATATATGAAGATATAATACAATAATACAGTTAATTCTTTTTTTTCATTGACACAGGCTTACCTATTTTAACACAAACACATGCTGTTGCTGGGCAAAAGCTGCTGTCCAGCTGGATGGGGACTGCTGGAATCCACTGGTGAGGTTCCAGTGGGTCCAGAAGAGGTACTGCCAAGGACAGACAAGGTAGAAGTCTCAGCTGCTTGACATAAAGCAAGAACAAAAAGCAGTTTAACCCTGTCAGTTTGCTTACATGGCATGTGGAATTATTCACCTCTAAAGAGCGTCTGAAACAAAAGTTTTGTGCAAGATTGCAGCAGGATGATCAACATTCAGAACACAAGACTCAGCAGAAAACTAGTAAATACCAGAGCTGCTTTGGAATAAGGGAAAGGCAAACAAACAAAAAAAAAAGATTTTCTCCTTTCAAACATCTGTCCATCCAAATCCCTGTGAGAACAGCCAAGTCCAGCATTTAGGTCACACTTTCATTGAACACGACTCTCTGAAGCAGTCAAAAAAAATCTAGATTTAATTCATCTTCAACTGGAGTTGGACATAAGTGGGACTCAAAGAAAACTAAGAGAATCCAAAGTGTGGATTCTCTGCTTCTTCCCCAATTCTCCTCCTTTCTGTATTTACACAGAAAAGAAGGTATTTGAAAACAGTACACAAAAATAATTAGCATGCATCATTAGGAGTTATTTCTCTTCTAGAAATGGTAGTAGTTGATATAGAAAATCAACCTTCCTTCAAATCCTCCACCTCCTGATATTTCACCTCAGATCTGACAGGTGAGGAGCAGGAATGTCTTCCTGGTTTCTCCTTTAGCAAATAGGCCTTAAAATGAGGATTTAAAGCTCCAGTATTCCCTATAAAAGATTATTCTGAAATACCTTGGCATATATAAAATATGAAACTATATTATTATAAAAAAATATATATATGTTAAAACTTCATTATTATATACTATAAAACTTCCTTTTTTTGAGCCATTGAGCACTACAGTAGGAAGACAAAAGGCAGTTTCCAAGTCTACTCTGCAAATCATAGCAGAGATTAAAACTTTCACTCTCCTAAAACTGTGAATTTAGGAAATTCCCTGTTAGAATGAGAGATGGTTAAAAAACCCAAAACAAACCAAATAAAACTCCTTCCAAACAGACTTGCAAACACCCTCCCCAAAACGCCAAACAGCATTCCATTAAAAAAATAAAATAAAATAAATTAAACCCCCAACAAACCAAAAGGACCAAACCAAACCAAACTAAACAAACTTTTGGAGTGAGAATAAGGGGAAAAAAAAATCAGCTTTGAGTTGCCTGGAAGTTCCCAGCTCCTGTTTTCACATAGTTTTAGCAGCAAATCTTCATTACATAACTGCAGTGCTGCTGTTGCCATAGGAAATCTTTCCAGTGAGGTCCACGTTGCATGTGGCAGGTCATGCTCTCCTGGAACAAACACAGGCAGCTCTGGCCAAGCTGCTCTGCACCCAACAGCCAATGCTCATCTGCTTCTAGATCCCTCAGCAGCTTCCCCATGACATCCCTGACAGGCTGCAGTCTGACAAACCTCAGCTAGTTCACAAGAGCTTCCCAGTGAAATGGAATTAAAAAGAATCATCAAAAAGCCCTCCTTGGTTGGGAGTGATCCTGAAGAATGGGGGTTGGACTAGATGATCTTCTAGGTCCCTTCCAACCCCTGACACTCTGTGATACTAATTCTAACACGTAAACACTTGAGGATTTGAGGTTTGTAAAGTGTTTTTTCCATCTTAAAATGAAAAGTATTATGCAGAAGTCCTGTCTGTCTCTATTTATTGCAATAAAATTTAGTACAAATAATCCTTGCAAGCGATGGGGGGAAAAAAAACAAGTATGTTTGCAAGAACCTACACTCTAAAATGACTTCAACTGTGTTTCCACAGTGATGCAGAAGCACAAGCAAAGATTAAATTCTCTTGTTCTTCATTGAGCAAGCTGACCCTGAAGCTACTGCAAGTGTAAAATGGGTTTATGGGAGGAAGAAACTGGAGCCAGTGTGGCACTCACCCCATGGAAGGTGTTTCCAGAGCAGCCTGAGAACAGATGCTGCAGAAGCACCAAAGCCCTGAAGCCAGGGGGAGGATTCAGAGGGTTTGGTTGGAGGTTTTTTTGGTGGTTTCTTTTCTCCCCTGGAAATAATCCAGGGACAGCATATGGAAAATGGAACAGAGATTACAAAAAGGAAGGAGTGTTCTTGAGAAAAGAAAAAATAACCCAACAGTATTCTCATCAGAGCTCTGCATGGCTCAGGAAATGGACAAGTGACCCCTTCCTGGGACAGATCTTAGCAAGGAGCAGCTTTTTGGTTTGAGCATCAGCATTGCTGCGGAGGGTGGAGGAAGGTGATGCAGATGATGATAATCTGCTTTCCTATTTCCTAACCTCACACCAGAGATTTCAAATAGTGCTAGCTAATGCTGGCCATTCCTGTGCACAGGTCTTGTCAGGCAGGGCTGAGGAGCTGTTAAGCAGTTCCATCTGCTCAACTCAGTGGTCCAAGCAGCCTCTGTGTAACTTGAAGCCCTTTCCAAACATACACTTTGCCCTGCTAGCCAAAAAATAAATACAAGATGTGCTCACATTTGGCCCCAAAGTAAAGCCTAGAAGTTCTGGAGCATTAGAGTGAAGATGAGTAAAAACAAATCTCTCATTTCTCTTTGTTTTCCCCCTCCATTTTTTCTAACAATCTTACCCCAAACACCTCTCAGGAACAAAAATTCAGATTTTCCTCAGAGCCATGCAGAGAGTTGTGCATAAAGCTGCCAACACCAGCTGAGGATGTGGTTCCAGAACAGAGGAACCCAAAAGCACCACTGGGTGAAGTCCTGCAAGACAGAAGGGGCATGAGTGACTAAAACCAGGGCTTGGTGCCAAGCCTGAGCTCAATCCTATTCTCTAGTCTATTGGCTCAGTTCAAATACCCCCCAAGTTCAGCCTCCAAACCCCACAACTGGGTCTTCTCCTCCTCTGGAACACACAAGGCAGTAGGTCAGGTGTGCAGATGTGAGAATTAGTTGACTTTTCTAACTATTGCAGGACAAAAAAAATCAGTGTTCAACAGTTGTGTGCATGCTACAGAAACTGTATTGCAATGGGATTGTGAGGAATGAGTTGGAGTTCTTGGACAAGTGATAAATCCTTTTTATGGAGGCAAGTAGTTGCGTGATCTTTGGCTTGAAGAGAGATCTAGAAGGAGTCTAAAAACAGGCAGAACAAAGCAGTGAAGAAGTAACCAGCAACATGTGTATGATATTCAACCTCAAACACTGGTCATTTTAGAACAGGGCTGACTTTTTAATTGCTTTCCTGAAATAAAAGGCCAAAACACAAACTGGTACACAAAACTACACTGGTAGTCACAGCAGTGTCAAAGTCTGAGACCACACATTTGACACATTCCTGCCATTTGACATGCTTTTCCTTTGCCCTCAGACATTCTTTCCTGGGAATTTGCAACAGAATGAGCATAAAAAAAAAGACCTTCAGAAAAGGGCAGTCACTCTGAAATGATAACAGGTTAATTAATGGTAATTTCTGGTGGTGTCAGGCAATTGAATTTAACACCCAGAGTGATGAGCACCTCCCCCCAAAGAATTAGCCATGCCCAGATGGACAGAGAAGGGTCAACCAGACAAACATTCTTACTCTGAAGCTACAAGAAATCCAAGTTCCAAGGGAATTTTCAAGCAAACACTCCAAGCACTGCAATGCTCTGAGAGTTCCAGGCTTTTTCAGAAAGTCAGGAATTAGAAGCTTGTTTGGCTCTGGGAGAGGAATTCCTAACATGCTTGACCATGCTAGGGAAGAGCTGGAACAGATCCCACCACATCTCCTTCCCAGACCCATGATTTTAAGATGACTGGATCCCAAAAGCAAGATGATGTCTATGGTTATTTATCAGCCTGCTGCCCTGCCCTTGTGATTCCACCTCTCCTTCCCAATGTAGTGTGTTCTTGTTCTTTCAAACTCAAATTAAATTCAAGTTCTTTATGGGATTTTTGGCTTGAATCCTGTTGGTCCTCTTCTTTTTCTTGAGCCTTGGCTCCTCATTAAGGGGCTGCCTTCGTAATGAATGTGCCACTGAAGGTAACAAGCATTTCTGGGTCTCAGAAATGCATCATGTAGCATCAAACTCCACCCAAAGTACAGTCAACTTAGTAATTTCATGGTTTTCCTCATTACTTTGCTTTGAACTTGAATGAGCACAACCATAATCATTTATAAGGATTCAAAAGCCTTTGTGATTTACATAAAAACGTAGCACGAGTCAACCAAATTAAAAAAAAAAAAAAGGAAAAAAAAGACAAAAGAATAAAATTCAAAAGCTCTGAAGTGCTTTCTGTGCTACCTGCTGTTGATTTAACACTCCCCCTTTCCAAAAACCCTTTGAAGTACAAGTTGAAGCAGGAAACAAACCCTACACAGGAAGATGGTTGCAGCTGAATCAAAATCACTATTTTCTTTTACTCCCTGAGGTCCAAAATGCAGGTATTTTGCACCATTCTTGGACGACTGATTAAATAAAACCACGAAAAAAAAAAAAAAGAGTATTTTAAATACTAATTCCTCCAAGTTGGGAGCTTCTGGAAGGCACAGCGCTGGCATGGGAGAGGCACTGCTGAGCTCAGCAGTGGGTCAGCTCAGTGTCTCTCACCCAGCTCCTGAGAGGATGGTGCAAGAGTCCTCTTGGCCTCCTTTCCAAGACTCCTTGCTTTCCCTCCCCCCACTTTTCAACTAAACATCACTTTTTTCTTGTCCAACTCAGACCACCCCAGCGGAGAGAGCCCAAGAAACTCCTCCACAAGGTGCCAAGTGTCTCTGTGCATCACGAACAAGGTACAGACACCCCCAGGTGGATGCACCTGAGCTGCTGTCAGGGCACTGGGAGGGATCCAGGGAAAAGCACCACCCTCCTCTCTGACCTGCAACAGGAATCAAGCAGCAGCATCCTTTCCTCCAAGCTGAGCTGACTAAGCATGAGCATTAGATGAAGTCAGACAGCCAAAACTCTTCTCTAATCAGGAGGGAGAGTGGAAACCCCAGCAAGTAATTCACGTTACTGTAAAACAAGGAGAGCAAAATCAAGTGGAGGAGACTAAGAGAAGTTTTCCAAATAGGATCGAGGAAAAAATATCATAACTAATTATCCCAGCAGCCTTTTACATTTGAAAGCAACCTGATTAAAACACACATAACACTGAAGGAACCCTGAGAACAAAGGTGAGGCCCCAGGGCAAAGGGAAGGCTACATCTCAAGAGCTGCTGTTTGCAAAATACTCTCTGCTGTGTGACAGCAAATATATTTATCTTCTTGAAAGCAAACACCACTCACTGTGTCATTTCATATCCTGCACAACTCCAGACTGCATTGTTAAATTCATTGTGGATACTGGAGACCTGACAAAACTCATGTCAGTGAATTAAATTAAATTACAGCCTCTGGTTTATTCCAAGCCACCAGGTATGAGAAGAATGGTAGAAACCTTAAATATTTGGTTGCCAGGCCATGCATATTTTGTAGGCAGCAGGCATTTCCACCAGCCTGTGAAGCTCTTGACACAAAGGATTACTTATGGCAGGTAGGAAACTTTGCCAATTTGTGTTTTTCCTCTCCAATTAAAAAAGGACGACTAGCAAAACACAACAAAGTGCTACAGGATTCTTTTCCCTCTCCACTTGGGATCCATGCAGTGCACAGGATAGGCGAAAAGATGTTTTGCTTCAGATCTGAAAGACCAAAGTAAATTCCACAGCTTGAGAAGTGGAAAAATACCAACATTTGCTAAATATTTCAAACAAAGAGAATGAAAAAAAGATAAAATGCTGGAAAATTAATGGTAACTAAAATCCTTCATTATCTTTGGATTTGGAAAAGAGGACCCCAGCAAGAAAAAAACCTACACTCTTTTGAATCTCCTAAATTCACATATTCCTCCAGGATTCCAGAAGTAAGCAGGAATATCATTATTCAAATTCCTCAACATTCCAAATAAATCTTTTTTTCAAACAAGAGATGCCAGCAATCATCTTTTAAGGTTTGACATCAAAAAGACTGCATTGTTCCCATTCCTAGTAGTATTTAGAAGTCTAAAATCAGTATTATTTTTAAAGTAACTAGAAAGCTGATGAGCAAATTAAATGGGAGAAAAAGATTTTACATCTTTACATGGAGAAACTTGACATAGGTCATCTTCATGTTGGTTTTTGCCTTCTGCCTAGCTTCCTTGTCTCATTTTTCTGCAATTCCAACCCAATAAAAAGCCCCATAGATTTAAAAAAAATAGATATAATAAAAAGCCAGATATACACCATAATGGCAACAGCTGGCTAGAGAAGCAGGAGTGAAATCCTGTTTTGGGAGGCAGATGGAAGAACCATTTAGGTCCAAAATGCTCAAAACAGGCATCTTTTACAAAGATGTAAATGGTTGCACTTTTTCCTTTGGGGAAATGTAGTTGAAAATGCCTGGAAGATTCTTTTTCTTATGCTAATTTTCAAAGAAAGGCACAGCAAATCATTCTTGATGTTTCCAACATCCATGCACGTAGCAAAAATAAATTAATATATCTGGCAACCCCAGCATCAACTCAGTACCTGCAACATTTTACCCCAAGGATGAAAACAGCAGCACACAGGATAATAATAATAATAATAATAATAACAATAATAATAATAATAATAATAAATAAAATAATAAAAATAATAATAAAATAAAAATGAAAGTAAACATAAAAATAAAAATAAAAATAAAAATAAAA
The DNA here is from genome assembly GCA_013401355.1 of Ceyx cyanopectus. Classification (NCBI taxonomy): domain Eukaryota; kingdom Metazoa; phylum Chordata; class Aves; order Coraciiformes; family Alcedinidae; genus Ceyx; species Ceyx cyanopectus. The sequence goes on along the minus strand of VYZU01090437.1, from coordinate 130,375 downwards.
ATAATAATAATAATAATAATAATAATAATAATAATAATAATAATAATAATAATAATAATAAAAAATCCCAGCTTGGTGGCTGCTGGGAAGGGCAGGCAGCTTTCTAGAGCCAGTTGCATAATGCACAGGGCTCAGCCCTGGACAACAGGGTGGGAACAGGGAGTATTTGGACATGTTTTGAGAAAAGAGGTTTTTCAACCAGGCTTTTTTTTTAAGGAAGCCTTCAACCTTTATCAGCCTGTGGAGCAGAAGTTGCTGCATCCAGCCTGAACCAGAACAACTCCCTGATGTCCAGAATCAACTGCATCTTGTTTTCCCTGGGAAGTGAAGGAATCAGTCTGGCACAGGGATTCCTGCTCTTACTACACTGGTTTTCCTCCCAGTAAGCAGGGAGAAAAGACATCATCTTCATCTTCCCAGCAACATCTTGGGCATTTTTTTAATGTTACTCTATCCTCTTCCACCTCCCTTTCAGCTAAAAGCCACGAGCTGCTAATGAATAGAGACAGAGATGTTAAGGGGGTTTTAAGAGTAAAAAAAAAAAAGTGCTTTTCATGAAAATTCATTCCTTACAACAGTGTTTGCTTTCAATTTTTCATTCAAGCAAGACTGGAGTGAATTCTTATTCAAACAGGCAGAGTATTTTTCTGCCCTCTGAACAAAGATCTGGGCTCCTTTGCTGGCACCCAGGCAGAGGAAGAGTAGGATGCAATAAAGCAATTAAGAAGAGAGGTGATTGTCCTAATGGATTAAAAAAAAAAAAGGAAAATTAGGCACTTGGAAAAGTCACTTCTAAGAACAGTATGTTTTTGCTTTTAGATAAGCATCTAATCCTCTGTGCCTCATCAAGAGGAAACCCTACTTGTCCTCAAAGGAAGTTATTGTTCCCAGTTAATTAATGACTGTAACACGCCTTGGGATCCTGGAATGCAACATCTCATTGCTTTTACACAATGCTGAGGGCTTTCTCCATCAGAGAAATATTTCTCTTAACGTGTGTTGAGCTGTTCACTTGGAGAATATTCTTCCTAAGCAGTTTCACAATCTTCCCCCAACTCTGGAAAACACTGCTTTGCAAAACCTGCAACTAGCTGTAAAAATATCAACCCTTATTAAGCTTCAAATAAGATCCTCATCCTACAAATGCCTTAAAAATGCCACTGATTACTCCAGTCCCTGCTGGTCAGGGTGGGATTTTCCAGCAGAAGTACAGGGTTACAGAGTGCAGTGAAGATCCAGAGGACATGTGGATGGAAGATCCCATCTTTTCTGCTCTAAGAGTGTGGTCCACAGAGGGCAAAAAGTATTCTATGCTGTAGCACTTCTCCACCTACAGCCTTTACCTCAGCAGCTTCTTTACAATTTCACATTTTCTTTGACTATCTTCTTTGCCTCGGGGTTTGAAAGTCAGTTTTATTGCTTCTCTTTTAAGAACAAAGGGAGCTTAAAGCAAAACAAAACCCTGTTCATCATTGCTGAGTGGTGCTAGACACAGAGAATTCTTATTTATGGCAGCCAAAAGGATAAAATGCATCAACACGTACACACAAGAGTGCATATTTCAACTATTCCAGTCTGCAGAGATGAAAAATCATCCTTAAAGTTTCAGAAACAAAGCAAAAAACGTGTTTTTATTCCCTGTTTCTGATGTGCCTCAAGCATTTGCCAACAGAACAAATTGAAATGTGATTGCTAGAACCACAGAGCAGTAAGAGCACCCCAGTCAGAACCAGCATCAAACCACAAATAAAAAGCAGTTCAGTGTGCTTCCAGAAATTGGTGTCACCAAGAATCAACTCTGCTTTCCTTGGAGGTCACCAAGGTTTAGGTATGGCAACAAAGGCATAATGAGGCTAATTAAAACAGCAGTAATAGGGTGCCTAGGATGAAAATGTCAAATAACAGTGTCAGAGACACTTAGCACAGTGCTGCCACCAAGCCCTTACACCTGCTACTGGAGAAAAAAGCACCTTTGAAATGGAAAATTCTTGTGTACAGGTTTTCCCTAAGGTGAAATATTACTCACAAGCTTGTGCAGTTATCAGGTGTTGAGGTAGAGGTCCCATTGTTTATAGGAAAGGCAGAAAATGAAGTGTAGTGCTGTTGACCGTGAGGGAGTTGGATTTTAACCAGGCTGGGGAGTCAAAAGATAATTAATAAGATAATAAATCATTTCTTTAGACATCTTGATGCACTGGGATAATTTTTCATTCCTTAGGATGGGAAAAAAAAATAGGGATAGAATATTGAAATCTAGAAACTTACTGCCTACCAAAAAAAACAGAATAGGTTCTAGGCTAAATCTGCATTTCTTGGCCTTTTTTTTGCTATAATAATCACAAAGAGCAATATTCTAGTTGGACTTACTGTTGCTACTATACCAGCTAAAAATATACCTGAATAAAAGAAAATAAATAAATAAATAAAATACCTAAATAAAATACAAATATAATACACAGGCACTGAGTCAGATGATGGTAGCTCCCCGTTACCAAGGTTAATTAAATTAAGAAAGAGGAGGTTCCTCCATAATTAGTGCTAGTTGCTAAAGACAAAATAAAGTGTCATTGTTATGAGCAAAATACTCAGTAACTGACATAAGTTAATTCAGTAAAGACTCACTGATTCATTTCTATTGTTTCTCCTTAATAGCATATTCTGTAATCAAATTAAAATGGAAAATAAACTGGATAATATGGATAAAAAAAATGGAAAGCTGCTTTTTTTTTGTGGCACTTGTGGCTTTTTCTGAATGCAGAAAACATAGCTGCTCTGCTTGGGAGTTGACAAGGGGAGGTCCAAGTTTACATCTTGTTTTCTATCTGTCTTTTCTTCAGGACTCAATCTCATCTGAGTGACACTTCCCAGCAGCTGGAAGGATTTTAGAGTGATGGAGCATTGCCTGGGGGACAGCCACTCA
>VYZU01090437.1:95223-120585 GCA_013401355.1 Ceyx cyanopectus | reverse complement strand
AAGAAGGGGAAAGAAGGGGAAAGAAGGGGAAAGAAGGGGAAAGAAGGGGAAAGAAGGGGAAAGAAGGGGAAAGAAGGGGAAAGAAAAAAGGGGAAAAAAGGGGCAAAAAGGGAAAAAAGGGGGAAGAATAAAGGGGGGGAAATGGGGAAAAAAGGGAAAAAAAGGAAAAAATGGAAAAATTGGAAAAAATAGAAAAATTGGAAAAAAATAGAAAAATTGAAAAAAATCGGAAAAAAATAAAAAAAAAGAAAAGAGGAAAAAAAAGGGGAAGCAATTATTATTGTCCTGCTTAAACTGTCTTGTGCACTGCAAGGAGATGGCAGTCAGCAATCTGCCACTCAGCCCCCAGATGAGCCTGCCTCTCCAAGGCACCCTCTGGCAGATGTGCAGCCATGAGATGGTAGTGCCAGCAAGCAGGGTCAGGCTGAATTGAGGAAACAAACCCAACTCTCCCTCCAAAGAAAAACTCCATTTCACATCTGGAAATGTGTTATTTCAGACGTTTACCTGAAGGGAAGACCAGAATGCAAGGATCTTGACCTCAGTTTTTATGCCAGTTTGAGGCACAGGTTTGGCACTAAGCTGACACGCTCCCCAGCTTTATGACACCTCCAGGATCAGCCTCTCCCTGCAGGGAGTTTCCTCTAGAAAACACCAATTCCTCACACACTGCAAAAACCTGGATTTCTCAGCAACCAGGGAGGATGACAGGCTTGCCCTCCAGATCTCCACTCACCTTTTTTTTTTTTTGATGTAGCCCCTCATTGTGTAGCTCATCATTAGCAGCCTAATGGTTACAAGTGCTGTGAAATGCACCTCTCCCATTCCCAATCTCAAGTGAGAACCTGGACCCTTTGCTTTGATCAACTGTAATGGAAGGATGAGGATCCTCATCACTTGAAATCTGAAGGAGCTTCTTTAAAAGCTGGAAGATGCTTTGAAAAATAAGAAAGCAACAGAGACAAAAGAATAAATGCATAGTAGTAAAGCAGCTGCTATGCAATAAAATAAGATTTAAAAGTCAGCTTCCTAAGAGCCTAAAAAGAAGTGGACTCAGATTCTATCACATTGCCAGAATGCTCTGAAAATTAAGGTCACTCAAAGTGATTTTCTATCTCCAAGGAAAATACTGTTGCAGAATTGAGAAGTTTTATAAGAATACATTTAGAGCAGTGCTCAAATCTTCAAGATTCATTAAGGTTTTCTCTCTGGTTTCTCTACCACGTGTACATTTTTGCCACTCCTACTCATTCTTTGTGATTCTTTCCTGCAGCATTGAGCAAATGCAGGTGCTGAACATGGGACCTGCGTGCCAAATATGCCCCAAAAAACCCTAAATGCTTTAGCACAGACAAGCAAATACACAGCCCCGTGTCATGGGAGCTTTTGTACATCTGACCTGGTTTGGAAAGGAACACCTCTTTTTTTTTTTTCCAGCTGGTTTCTGTTCTTTCCGTTTGCATGGACAATGCCCTCCCCTCCCAGCTTGGAGCTTCTCTGCTTCAAGAAATTAAATTCCCTTTCTGCTCCAGAAATGTACACACAGCCCCTCTGACTTAGCAAGGCATCTGAATGGAAGGATGAGCATCAATGGATGCCCTGCTCATCCCGTGAGCACAGAGCTGGGAACAGCCTTTTCCATCCCTCTCACCATCAGAGAGATGAAATCCATCTCTAAACACCTTTCATTCTCTGCACTGATGCCATTTGCTGATGCTGCACAAGGCTGGGCAGTGGCCACAGGGGTCATCCAGCATCTGCAATGAGTTATGGAACAGCTCCATTTTTCCCCAGTGAGGGAAAGCCTGCGGAAGTGAAGGCAACAGCACTTGATTGTCAATTCACAGAATCATTTCTGTTGGAAAAGACCTACAAGGTCATCCAGTTCAGCCTTTAATCACTCCTCAGACAGATCCCTGAGGACCTCATGCACACAACTCTTCCAACACCTCAAGAGACAGTGACTCAGCCCCTCCCTGGGCAGCCTGTTCCAGTGATGGACAACACAAAACTCCTCATGTCCACCCTAAACCTCCCCTGGTGCAGCTTTAGGCCACTGTCACTGAGCAGAGAGCAGCACCTACCTCTCTACAGTGTCTTTTCAGGAAGTTGTAGAGAGCAATGAGGTCTCCCCTCTGCCTCCTCTTCCTCACACTGAACAGCCCCAGGTGCCTCAGCCTCTCTTCACAAGTCTTGTTCTCCAGAGCCTTCACCAGCCTCGTTGCCTCCTCTGCACCTGCTCCAGCCCCTCAACATAGTGCTGAGGTACCCCAAACTGAACACAGCACTACAGATTAATGCATTCCAAAAGCCACTCAACCTGGAGCACACCCCTGGGATCCACTCCACCCTGTGTGTGTGATGGTGCTGCCTCCAAAGCCTTGCTCCAGAACACTCTGCTCACTCACACCCATGGTGCTGCAGCAGGAGCCCTCACCTTTAGAGCACACACCCTGCAACCAGACCTCTTGGCAGGGCTAACTGTGCACCTACACTGCCTGGTTCTGCACTTTTTCACTGCATTTCTCAGTGACAAGAGACATTTCTTGACCCCAAGTGTTTTCTTGCACTGGCCTCTGCAAACAAAATGTCCAAAGCATCATAGAATGTTTAGGGCTGGAAGGGACCTCCAAAGGGCATCTAGTGCAGCCCCCCTGCAGCATCTTCTAGTGGTCTTCCAAATGATGACACTCCCTAATAACCTATTTCTCTCTCCTAAAAGCCTGGACAGCAGACCATCTAATTTGCTAAGCACCAAGCCCAACGTCAAGAAAAAAAGAAAAATATAGATTTATTTTTTTTTTTCTTTTTCCTGTTGACTCCCTTAATGGTTCTCATTAATTGCCAGGGTGCAGCTTTCAAGTAAGCAGCTCTGGTGTTTAACAACTAGCACAATTAGCTGGCCCTGGTGCTGTTTATCTGGGAGGCAGGCAGGGAAATTTCCAAGCGTGGTGTCTGCCATGCCCATTAGTTGGAGAAGTGAGGCCATTACTCTGGCTGACATATGGGATTCAGATGCATCCCAGTGACACAGAACACAAACGGCCTGGAGGCACTGATGCTGTAACTCCTGAAACCATCGTGGTCCAACTGCCCACCGATTTATCAGGGGGTTACAAAAGCCATGTGGATTCCCTCCCTCCTTCTGGAAACAATTCCAAGTCAATAAAACTCTCCCTTGCTCCAAAGCTTTTTCCTTGCTGACTGCTCTGCTCCTCAGTGGAGATCAGCAGGAGAAATCGTGCCTGCCCACCTTCCTCTCCTCACCTGGAAGCAAAGAGTAAAATGGCTTTATTCTAAATAATAAATATATTTCCAGGAAAAAAAAAAAAGTATTTTAATATATATTTTTTTTATATATATATATTATATATTTTTTTTCCCTCTCATACCCAGTGTTTATGCAAGATGTAATAGTGAATAATTAAAACCCCCCTAAAGTAGTTATGATTCCTGCCTGTTTTCTTTCTTTCCAGCCACCCCAAAACTCAGTCCAACATAGGCAGGGAACAATTCACAAGTGATTCCACAGCCAGTCCACCAAGTGATTGTGATAGTGGCTGAAGGGCCAAGAATCCTAAGTTTTCAGGGGTCAAACAGCACGTGTGAAGGAAAAAAAACCAATTATTCTAATGCTGGCTACTCCTATGACAGTATTTGAACATTTGATAGTATATAAAAGTAATGGAGTTCTTGTCCATGAGTTCATCCAAGAAGGAAAAGCAACAAACAAACAACAACAAAAATATCAGAAAGTTAAATACCAAACATTGAAAGTCATGGAAAAAAAACCAAGTTTAACTGCTGTTCACATCACAAAAAAAAAAAAAAGATAAAAAGGAAAGCAAAGTTATTTTGAAAAGATACACAAACAGATTTATATTTAGCAAAGGGGGCATTTTGGCTTTCAAACCCTCTACTAGGCTGAACCTGAAGGGATTTAGTTGTCTGAATTTGCAAGAGCACTATGCAAATGCCCAAGAGACACAAGTCATCCTCTGTGCTGGCTCATGCAACTGCTTGGGATTCCAAACTGAGGGGATCCCAGCCAGTGCACAGCCCCTCCTGCTGCTGCAAGGTGCAAAGCACCACAGCACAGCAACACCACCTGTGTGATGTGCTCAGCCATCCAGTGTCCAACTGGGCTGAACACAAACACATTGCACTCCCTACTTCAGTCCTGGAGTTCTGTTTGAGGAAGTGGATCTGCAAAAGGCTCTTCTTCCCTCTCAGCACCCTCTGCTTTAGTGCCAGGTGTACAAACCTGGAAGTGAATCTCGGGGCATCCCATAAACCCACATCTGGGAATCAGTGTCTCTTTCCAACTGGAAGATTACAGGGGCAGGCAGAACTGGGAAGCCTCAGCCAGGTCTCCTCAGAGGCTGAGAGAAAAGCTGAGGTCATGCTGGAAGGAAATACCTAACGGGGAGGCTGCAAGGACATGTGTCAGCTCCAGCAGTTGCTTTTCAAGAGGATGGCATCTTGGGATCAGCTCCTTCCTGTGACACTTGGACATCTGCGTATTGCAGTGATGTTGAAAGCCAGAAGAGAATCCTTCCTCTGTTTTGGAAGTCACACAAACCATGTTGTTGTGGTTCCTACTTAGGGGCACTCTTCAGAGCAGGAGGAAGCAAGGGGAGAGGGGAGTGCAAGGGAAGAAACTTCTCCCTTCAGTAGGCGACTGGAATTTACTGAAAACCCTATAAAATTAACACGGATTTTGTTGCTCATTGAAAACTCCAGTGTCTGAGAAAACCAAATGTCTTTTTATATTCGATTAGAGCAAGTCTGAACTGCAATAATGGGAACGTTTCTTCTACAAAGCTAAGCTCTCATCTTCTCCAGTAAGTGGCCAGATGTAGATCACACATTTCACACCTGGGGGAGAAGTCTTGTTTTGTTCAACACTTCACTGATGCCTAGGAAAGGTTTAGAGCAACATTCCAAACCTGTTTAGAGCACAAGATCTTATCTTCAAATAATGGGGAATCCACTTACATTTCCTGAGCTTTAGAGTACCTGACTTTTTCTCTAAGTATTTATCAGGGTTTTGAATCAATTTAATCCATTCATTTTCCTGAACTGGACTGAGCAGTTTTACCAGGTTCTATCAGTTTTCCACAGAGCATCTTCACAGACAACAAAAAGATCTGTCCGTGGCAAGGATGAATCCAGTTCAAGGGTGATGAGAAGCAAACTAATAAAGAAGGAGAGTCAGCATTAGACTCAGTAGCAAGTCTTTAACACCCAATTATAATAAGTATAAACAGCAGGAAAAAGGTTTTAAAATGTATTGAAATCAGGCCAGCAGTGCATGCATCCCATCTAGGGTTTGGTTTTTTTCTATGAAAACTCACTCCCTAGTCTATCTCCCTACATTTTAATAGTGCTTATGAAGTTCATATTAAAGCATTTTACAGCAGGAACTATTAGGCTTGATATTGATTTGCCATAACGGGCTAATCAACGTTCATTATTTTCATTAAGATGGTAGAAATTATGGAAGGCAAGTATTAGAAAATGACATGAAGAAATATTAAGCATACACCTCATTTTGAAGCTCCAGCTTTTCTTTGCAAAGGGAAGGAGTAGTCCTAAAAATGTTGCAAGACCAAACCCTAACTTGGCTAAAACTGGATTAAATAGAAAGGAGTCTTCCCATATCACACCCTGCACTACATGTGAGTGCAAAAATGACATTAAATTAAGATCTCACACACCTCTGACTTGCTCCAGAGAATGGAATTCAACTACAGGAGGTGCCCCAGAAGATGAAAGCTTTGGTGGACAAGGCAAATCTGAGCTCCATCTTCATACTAATAATTTCTACTAATGTAGCTGATCCAGGCTCCAACTACTGCACATGTCAGAATTCCTCTGAGCAGCTGCAAATTTACAGCCCTACATATTTTCCCTTCCTAACTGATGATTTCTTCTGACAGTCCCAGGCTTTTGTGCTGAGGCACCTGCATTTCTTCACTCGTTTCTACCCTTCAGATTCTGCTTCTGAACTTTCCTTTGCCCCAGTTTCTTGTCATCACTGCTTAGTGCTCAGCATGGGGAAGCAAGCAGGGAGCTCCAGGCAATTCCACTGCTGCACTCATATTTGCGTCACAGAGACCAAAAAAAAAAAGCCAAGCAGAGCAGCTGCACAAACCACCTATGGGAAGCTGCACTTTGGCTTCACTCTTGCCTCTTCCAGCTAGAAAAATGATTTCAGGAGCAATCCTGCTTGCCCAGAAATGTGCTTACTGAGAGCCATGTGCTAGAAGCATTTACAACTTTGAGATAGAGCAAAATGAGGTATAAAAAAAATAAAATCTTGTTTTAGCTAGAGGCAAATTGAAGAAACACAGACTCCTTTCCCAGGGAAGCACCTGAGTGCTTCCCACAAGCAGTAAAACCATGGTGGCTGGTTCCTTTCTCCATCCCTCTCCTGAGAGAGGATGAATGGGCACCAGTGGACTGGGAAGCACACACAACTTTATCACCTTAAAGCATTGATGACTTTTTTCTTCATGAAAGATTTTCTTTCTCCTGGTTTTGAGGTTTTCATGAAGATGTTCATCTGTTTACCTGCTCTTCCACTTCACTGATACCACCCAGTATTTTAAGATGTAATTTCTTTATGTAGTGTCTTCTAAGTATGATTTGATATTGAGAAGCATCATTACCTGATGATGATTTGATCAATCCATCCCCCTTCCAGCCTTCACCAGCTGACTGAGGAACAGCCAGGAGCAGGAGAAATTTCTCCTTACTCTGCAATCACACACACGTTAAGGATGCTTGACCCACTCCTGCTTTCATGAGGAAAAGGAGAGACTAAAATCAAAGTGTCCTAACTTCAAGAGGAGCCTGTTTTCATTTAGTGCTGCAGGAGTGTAAGGATTGAATTGCTAAGATGGATTCTTCACAAGCAGATTTCCAGGAAAAGGCAAACTGTAAAAAGTTGTGCTTGCTTCAACTTCTTGAGCAAACAGTAAATCTCTTCTGGACAGCTCTGCAGCCTTGTTAAAAAATTATTTGATGGTGCTGAAGTTTGAATTTTACCAAACACCCCCACCCTCTAGATCAAACATTCCCCCCCTTCCTGAAATAGCAGCTCTGGTTGATGGTTTCTGAAGCATCCTCACTTTCTGGGTCTACCTGCCAAATGCAACTCAGTCCTGCTCATCTGCTTGATCAGAGCTGTCCCCCACATCTCCAGGTTCATTCTACACAGCCCACCTCAGCCTCTGGCTACACAGCAGTATTTCAGTGAGTAGCATCACCTAGACACTCCACCTTCTGCTCTTACCTGGGCAGAAAACAGAATGACAGCACCTCAGATTTATGGACAAGAGGGATGCTCTGAGACCAGCAGAGCCACACGTGGAAAAAAAAACAGCCCTGTTCTCAAATCACAACTAGCAAGAAGAGATACAGAATAAGTTTATTCCTCCACAGGCAGGGAAAACCTTACACTAAGGATGAACTAGGAAGACTGCTGGCTGAATTCCACACCTATCTTTCAGATGAGTACCTAATGTACCTTGATTTTGTTCAGGTTTAACAAAAGCATCAGAGAGAACAAGGCGTGCGTGCTGGAAAGGCACCAAATGCTGACATGTTTGCACTGCTGTTTGGCCAGAACAATACAGCATTTATCAAAAGTTAAACATTTACTCCAAACAGGGCTTCTGAACACTTGCTGTCACACTGTAAATTGCTGTAATACAGCACCAAGTTCCATGCAGAGGAGCACACACAATGGAAGAGGTAAAACAATCCTGCTGACTCGACCCAACTCTCTTCATTCTGATTTTTTGGTTGGGTTTTTTTTGTAAGCATGGAGAGAACTGGGAGAGGACTATTCCATGTTTGTCTTCAAGGAGATAATAATTTACAACAGCATCTTTTCCTCTTGGATTTCACCTTGATCTAACTTGGCTAAGGAAGAGGAGGGGGAAAAAAATAGAGCAAAGATGTTACAACAAAGAAAACAATCAACTTGGGCTTTGTTAACCCTGAGCAAGCACTACAACTATTTAGTCTTAGCTTCACTTGAATCCACTCCTGATACCCACAAGGTCCCCACGTGCTGAACTAAATCTTCCACCTGTTGGAAGCCAGCAATTTCTGCAGGACAAAAGCACAAGTAACTTTGTTTTGCTCACCTGTTCTAGTGGCTTCATCAAGAGCATCGTTACAAGAACAAGCTATATGATTAAAGGGAAAATCAACTCAATTTCATCCTCCCCCCAGCATAACTGGAGGCACCGTGGTGATCTTGCTTTTCACTCCATCCCAAAGATCTTGGGTTTGCCCCAAGTTTCTGTCACAATCAGCTGCTTTCAGAAAAGGTTTCCAATTTTACACCCCACCCCCATCCTCTGCAGTACACTTGAGGACACCAGGCTTTTGCTGCCCTTCAGCAAGCCCCTCACAGAGCACAGGCTCTCCATCCCTCAGCCCTCCTGACAGCAAGCAGCGTGCTTTGGTTCCCACAGGGCCCGTGTTGCTACCATCTGCCCCCCATATTGGTGGGGAGGCCTGGAAAAGCACAGAACAAAGCTGAGCTTGTCTCTCCCCACCAGCCAGTAGGAAGCCTGTACTGGCACCCAGCAGGCAGCCTCTGCATCAACAACCAGGAAGGCTAAAAACAGCAAAAGGTCTTCTCAGACTAAGAGAGAATTTAAGCAGAGTTGAGACTATCTCAAGAGCTGGAAAAGGGCCTATTGAAGGAGAAGGGGGGAAAAAAAGCACACCCCCCACAACTACCTGGGAGATAAAAATAACAAAAATCCCACTGATATGCAAGAAACCAAAGATTGGTTTATCCCCCCCTTCTGCAAAGCTCCTTGAGCTACAGCTGCTCTAGAAGCCTCTCTTAATTCCAGGTATTGACTGGCTGTGCTGGCACCACCCCCTGAAGCAGTGAGGAAAGTCCTGGTGCCCGTGTTTCTGGGTTGCACACATTGCTCTGGGTTCAGGCAGCAGTTCCTGGAGCAGCCAGGCTGTTCAGCCTGCCCTTGGGAACCCATGCAGTCTGTGGGGCTGGGTTTGCAGTGGTGTCTGACGGACTCTTTGCTCTTCACTTGTGCAGTTGCATCATGGATTGGCTAATGGCAAAGTTCTGTCCCAGTCATGCTTTCCTGTTACAGCAGTCAGGAAGAAAAGATAGATGCTGGGAAGAAACCAGAATGAAAAGCAAATAGGTTTGTGTGAACTGAGTTAACACAGGCAAAAAAAAACCAAACTACATAAAAGGAGGATGGGGCACTTCAATACAGTCAAAAGCTTTTCCAGAAATGCCAATTTTTTACTGGGAGCAAAAGGGAGACCCTCAGATAAGAATTTATCCCCCGTTCAGTTTGAGACTGGGCAAGCAGGACTGAAGGCACCATTTTCAGCCAGCTAGAAGTAGATATTGCAGTGATAACAGTCAATGTCTATGGCATAGTGCAAAATAAACAACTCTGAACCCACTAAAAGGGAATTTCCAAAACTAGATCTTATGTCCATGAAAAACCAACACACCACGGGGTGCTCTGCAGCTCCCTCAGCTTGGAGTCTACCTTCTTTTTCCACTGAGGTGGGCCATAAAACAGTGGAAAAAAAAATATATCCCCAGATGGGATTGCCCAGAATGGAGCATTTCTGAATAGGTGCTAACAATCTGGAGATGAGCCCCAGCTGGATGTGCAGGCAACAGCTGCTGGACCAAAGCTCCTGTGTGACACAAACCAACCAGAACACACTCATTGATCATGACATCCCAAAGGGATCCACAGTCTGCTGCATTACACAGCTCCTTCAGCAGTTATTACAGATGGGAAAAGCAGGGGTAGCTGCAGACTAGAAGGATTTGTTTAAAAAAAGGCAAATAAGGATTAAAAGAAACAATATCAGAGAACTGAAACAGATCTTGGCATTTTCAGATTAAAATCAATTAACACGATCTGCAAATGAAAAACATCCCAGATTCAGACTCGGTCAGCCCCACCATTAGGACATTCCTCCCACACCAAGTGGTCTGAGGAATTTCTACATTTAGCACGGTGCAAAACGTGCTATTCCTGGCAGGACTTGGGGCTGGGGGAAGTGAAAGGGCCAGCAAGGGCTGGTTCAGGCTTCTGAGCACTGCTGTGGGCTCTCTGCTGGCATCAGAGCACTGAGGAGGGTGAAGGAGATGTGCTCATCAGCCTGCCCTAGGATTACCCTGCAGCTCTACCTGGTGCAGTTTGTAGGGAGCACACAGCAAGTTGAGTCCTGCAGCATTTCCAGGTGACAGCATCCAGACTTGGTTTTGTTGTTGTTTGTTTAAAAGTATAAAGCTGAGTAGGCAGAGATACCCTTTTCATGAGGTTTAACACAGAGCAATTCTGAGCTACAACACACAATATTTTCATGGTTGCATGCTGAGGTGTTGGGCTTTTTCCTGAAAACACACACACACCCCAAAAAATTCCTTTCCCACAATGAGAGACAGCTTTATGCACAAGATTATCTTCCACTAAGTAGCTGGTCACCCTCAAGGGGATGGAAAGACTTAGGTGTGTAACACACACCACCAGAAAGGTAGATGGCAAAGAGAAATTGAAAGAGCAGAAAACATCAATAGAAGCTCCCAAACAAGCAGGAAGGCTCAGAAACAAGGACTGCTGCAAATGATATTGAATTTCCCACAATAACAGCATCTCCATAGGAAACAGAAAAGCATTTATTGGATGGGCTTGGGTTTTTTTTTTTTGATATTCTGAGCATTCATTGCAAGCATACTGCTCATTTCAGCTTTTAGTAGGAACTCCCACTTCTTAGAACACTGAAAAGAAGTCCTTCACTGAGTTCCTGGGTGAAAGAAAGCCTAGAAAGTTACTGGCCTCTGGTCAAACGAGCTACAAGTCAGGGGATATTAGATGCACCAACCCCAGCACACAACTCCAATAATTCAGATCAAGCTCCATCAACCAAGTCACCCTTCATGAGCTACTGCAGATGTTGATCTGGGACTCTCTAACAGCTCATTTGACCAGTTCTCCAAAGACAAACAAGGGAACTGGCACCACTGCAGCAAAAAAATATTCTCTAGTTTCTTTCAGCATCCCAACCACGTTAGGGATTGGCATTCCCAGCATCACCAGGTCCCTGAAGATCCTAAGAACAAGCTTTGACTTGTTTTAGCAGCTCCTCTGTGTCCAGCCCCCCAGGGTCTGCCCCAGAGCTGAACCCAGCACTGAGATCAGCCTCACCAGAGCTGAGTAGACAGAAAGAAAAGCCCCTTCAGGTTTTGAGGCTGGGGACCCTGTGCACTTTGCTACTCCCAGCAGCAAGGAAAGAGAAATGCCACGTGCTGAAGCAGTGGTGCAGCACTGATGCAAAAACAAAGGCACTAAGAAGAAAGTGAGGGAATGACAACAACCAAAGGAAGAATTTCTCTGAAGGTTGCCCACTTCCTTTGCACTCGCTGATGGAATTTTTATCCATCTGAGTAAGCATGTGTAATGGGAACTCAGCTCCTGACCCTGCTCCCATTACTGTCTCTTGCATGTCACTGAAATGTGTGAGCCCTTGGGAGTCCAGACATTAACCCACCTGGGTGGGGTGATTGGTGCAAGCTTCCATTTTTTCCCCTCCAGCTGCTGCAACTGTTAAGACTCCATGAGAACCCAAGTGTCTCAGTTGCAGGATTTGGGGGTTGTTTATTTTAAAAGATATCTTAAGTTCTCATGCTTGTGGAGGAAAAGAAAAAAACCAAAACACATACACACACAAAAAAAATAAATAAGAAAGGAAACTACCTTAAAAGGATCATCAGCCTAACTGCCAACTCTTTGGTGGTTTTGATTGTGCAGTATTTTCTCCCCAGCATCACTTCTTTTTCAGAATGGAGCTATTCCTGGTGGCAGTGACAGGTGATAGGGTCTGTTCTTTCTGTAGCTTCACTGAAGGTGACTGTCCATTGATTGATTCAGTCATACCAGGGGATCTAAAACTGTCACAGGTTGGGTTAGTTCAGAGCACAGTGCAGGAGAGCAGGGGAAAATGGATCTGCTATCCCAAGGCTTTTGAAATGCAATCTAAAAAGAGGAGCTTCACTCTCCATAGGCATCTCTGTGAGAATTCACTAGAATGCAATAGAATTATTGGCAATACCAATGCCACGGATTTCAAGAAAGAAAACCCAACACGTTGCCTTCAAAAATTGCTTCATTACTTTGTAAATGGCCATTTTAAATTATTTTTCTGCCTATGGATTAAGCCTCAGTTTATTTGGTTTGGAAAAAAACCCTTTACAACTGTCTAAGGAGCTAACAACCCATTGCTTTCTTCTTCAGGGCAGTGACTTCTCAGAGCAAAGGAAGGGAGGAATTGGTTAATTTGGTATTGTCTTGTATTGGAACATTTACTGAACACCTGTTATGTAGAGCTTGGTGATTGATTTTAGTGCATCCAAGCCCCTCAGACTGCCCCAGTAGATATTCCAACTACAAATGAGTCATGAAACAAAGGGGAAAAGAAAAAAAAAAAAGGAAAAAAAAAAAAGGGGGTGGGGAGAGGAAAACAAAATAATTTTAAAAAATAATTTAAAAATTAAAAATCAAAGAGTATACCACCATACTTGGAGGGGCTGGGAAAAAGGCTACATGAATAAATAATGTGGAAGAAAACAAAGTGCTTGCTGTGCTGAGCACAGCTGTTCTACAGCGTTTATAAAGTCTCTGGTTACATATCTGGGGCCATTTCCCCAAGGAGAGAAATGTACTGTATTGCACTGTATGGGAACATGCACACACAGGGAATATGCATTTCCTTATTAACAGCAAGAAGAAAAAAAAGAAACAAAACAACCCCAAACAGATAAAAAATCAGCAGCCTGTAACAGCTCCAAGGAAATAACCAACGTGACACCACCATGGAGGTGACTGCCCCAGAGTTGGGATTAACAGTGCCACAGAATGTGATGGGTCACCATCACACAGCACAATTTGGTGCTATGGAAGTGCCATAAAAAAACTCTTTTTTTACTCCTGTGTTTAGTTGCTTCAGATTTATTCACAGGAGTGATCCCATATGTTGCAAGCCCAGGTTTCTCCCCAACGTCTACAGCCGATTCCAGCATAACAACAAAAAATCCCTGCTTCCCAGTTCAAGAAAGCAAAGCATTAGTCAGAGCAATCTCCTGGTGGGCAGAAACCACTGATGGAGTCTTTACTCCACCCAATTCAAAGGTCAGGGAGTAGTTTTCCACCCTCCATGAGTCTGTAGCACACAGACTAGGAAGCTGAACCAAGTCTTCCACTTGTGCAGCCAGTCCCTTAAGAGTTGAGCACACATCTGCAGGCTCACGTGCACACAGTTCCTCTCTGCACTTCTGCAGACCTCTCTCTTCCAAACATATTCCCCCCCAAAAAACATGATCAAAACTGATGAGTGTTGCAAAACCCTCTGGCTCCAAAGAGAGAAAAAAAAAAAGACATTTCAACAGAAAGTCAAATCCCTTTTTTCTGAGTAAGGCCAGCAGCATCAGCCAAGGTAAGAAAACCAAAGTGTGTTGGCAGAGTCAAAGCAGAAATGCCAGGCCATGAGCTCAGCAGGGTGGCAAACAGGTTCTGTGGCATGAAGCTGGTATTGCCCAGTGCTCGTGGAGTTTGAGGTGGGGTCAGATGGGTGCTCTCCACTGCTCTGCTGGCACCAGCCTAGAGCTGATGCTGCACGTGAGATAAAACTGCTCTGAAATTTGCAGGAGCACAAAGATGAGTTCATCAAAATTAGACATAAAACAAATTTGAAACATAGCCTGGTGGGTTTTTTTTTAGTTGTCAGGATAAAAAGCATTCTGTTTAGAAAGCCTTTTTACTCCCACTGACAGCATGAAGGGGAAAAGGAAAGAGAAAACAAAAATATCAGAAGCCACATTCCTACCCCTTTGCCTTCCTGAATTAATCCAGTGTGAGGCTGAAAAGGAGTTTTAATTAAATCAGTTCCACTTAGCAACCAAACCCTACCTGCTTCTTTGCAGACACACCATTCTTCTTGTTCCCAAGTCAGGAAGAGGGACAGAAGAGCAAAATTGGATTTTAAGAGTAGGAAAGCAGAGGGTGCTTTTATTTTCTCTTACCCAATGAAAAAAAAATAAAACAACCAGTGGGGAGAAAAAAAGCAAAAGGGGACATCAAGGGTTCCATTAGTGCCAAGACACCACTGCTGCAACTCTTGTCCTGAGGATGCAGGACACACCACACGCAGAATTCTTGGATGCTAAAAATAAATAAATATTCTAAAAGGGCTTCTGCTGAATTGTACTTTCACAGCAACAGCTGGACTAGGTCCAAGCAGAACCATGAAACTGAAGCTTTCTGTCTATTGCAGCCATGAAAATATGCAGTAAGTTAAATGACTGCAAGGAAACCCTGTGCTGTGGGAGCCCCTACTAAACCTCAGAACCAGCTCCTTCTCCTCAGCTGTTGGATGAGGGGGGAAAAAAAGTCTTACCCACTGAAAATTCAGAATCCACTTCTTTAAACAGATGAGTCAGCAGATGTAAACTTCAGCAAGGCCAACTCCCCAGGCTGCTGACATCACCACACACACAGAGACCACCTAGGAATTACTGCAAGCAAGCTACTGTGCTGAAAAGCAGGGGATAAAGCAGGACAAGCTCCATGCTGGGAGGTGGTGTCTTGCTGTGACTCCCCAGGGTCCAGCTGGTGACCTCAACTATTCCCAGTACCATGGATGTTGTTCCTCAGAAGTTTTCCTGCAGTATCAGCTCACTCCTGCTTGCTTTTGACAATGTGCTCAGCCTTGCTCCCCTACTTGGAGTGGATGAAATGACATTCACTGCTGGACAGCACAAGGACAATTCTCACTAACAGAAGATGCAGAGAGTTCAATAGAAAAATAAATCTCAGAATCTAATAGGAGAAAAGTGAATTTTCAGTCTAAATAGCTGCAACATTTCTTAGGATTTTTTTAAGGTTGGAATAATTCAGATGTAGACGAGTCCTCTTGTGCCAAGGACAGTTCAATCTACAACCACGTTTGAGATAGGCTTACTAATAAAATACTGCATTTTGTACTCTACCTCACTGTCAGCACAGAGGAGCACTGCACCGTGGCAATGCCTAGAGTTAACAAATTCCTTTGAATTGGAAGTTGGAGTTACCTAATGGGACTTTGAACAGAAAGCCTCTGTCAGGGTTTAAAAAGCAGGGAGTGTGTTTAAAGTGAGGGGAGGAAGAGCAAGATTCACCCTGCTTGTGTGTGTCACTTCTGAGCTGTCACATGGCATACCATGGAGATAAACACTGCACATGGCAAATAACTGTCAGTTACTTCAGGCTGTCAGACCTATGGATGGAACCTTGTCCTATCAGTGGCAGACAAGCAAAAGAACTATGTTTGTGCAGGTCTACATTCATTCAAAACACACCTGATGAAATCCCAGGCTCTCAAGAGAGAGAAGAGCTAGAAAGCACCCTTCATTTGCCCCTACCACCTTCTCCAAGCTCAGGAGTTAGCCCTCAATGTCGCCTTTAGTGCTTGTTTGTGCAGCATCCCTGCCTAACCAGCAACACAAATCCCTCCACCACAGCAGTGTGATGTGGATCTGCCTTCAAAGCCTTGGTATTTCACCCTGCAGAGGCAAAATGCAACTGAAGATGAAACACACTAAAGCAGACAGAGCTTCAGCTCTGCAGGCAGGCTAGGCTGGGCTTGATATTTAGTTCTGGGATGGAAAAGATTCAAAGCCTACCATGGAAACAGAGCTGGTGTTAATTCATTAGCAAACTAATCGATTAGTTTGTAACACAGCCATCTTGGGCAATTAAGTGGGTCTACACCCACTCTGGGGATGCTAGCCAGTTTTATCCCCTAGGGCAACAGCAGGGATGTTGAATTCCATGCTTGAAGCTGGCAGAGGGACACCAGCAATCCCTGCTAGGAGCCTGAGTGGCCCCTTCAGAATCAGAGTGTCAGGGGTTGGAAGGGAGCTAGGAGATCATCTAGTCCAACCCCCCTGCCTGAGCAGGGGTACCTAGACCAAGGCCACCCCCCTTGCTCTGCTCCCCACAGGCAGCATTGTGTCCAGGGGTTGTTAGTGCTGCTGAAGGCTGTAGGAAAGCATCTCTGGGGATTCCTCAGGAATGGGTGTCCTCTGGCTGTACAATACTCCACAGGGGGAGAAGATGGCTGAGTGAGCCTGTCCCCTGACACACTGTGGATCCTTAGAGAGAAGGACATAGAAGGGCTTTATCTGGTTCTCCCAGAGGTACAATTCTGCTCTTGAAATAGTGAAATCATGACAAAGCTCCCAGAGATGCAGCTCCACTCACCTTACACAAGAGCAGCCTTATCACCACTGATGTCTTGACCTGAGCTGGTGCCTCCAGAGTTTTTCTGGTTACATCATTGTGAGCACCACGACCAACTAGGATAAGGAAGAGTTGATGAATTTGCTGTGCTGCAGAAACTGAGGTGGAAATCTGAGGTTGAAAGCAACGAAATCAGTCAAATGAAAGCTTTTGGAAGGGCTCTCCAGTTCTGGAAAAGGAGAGAGCTTTTCAACATGGCCAAAAATGGCCTGAAGTTGCTTCCCCCCAATGCTTAACATCTAATCCACTAGCATGACTAAAAAGAAAATATTTTTGTGAACTAGAACATGAAGAACAAAATTATTTATTTTCAAATAATAAGCTAGTCTGTTTCTGGAGGCCTGATTTTCATTAATGTAATATTTCTGTTAACAATCTTGTCTATGTAAGGCATCTGTAGAAAGTTTTTATTGTTAACTTAATAGTGAAAATCTAATACAGGTTCTATTTGAATTTTCCTATTAAACTGACGTCAATGGCAGTCTGAGAATCAGATTGTTACAACCCAGACTATGAAACAAACATTCAAGTCAGATGCTATAAATGTAGCCATTGCACTCTGGTAAGTGTGTTTTAACATTTTTAATCAGGTCTCTGGGTAGAGCCAAGATACACTTGGCATAGAGATGAGGGGAAAAAAATATAAAAACTTAGACATTTTTACTTGGAAAGTCAATTATAATTTATTTCCAGGAAGACTTAAAAAAAAATCTGTAATACACACACAGAATTGCACTTGTGCAAGCCTATGCACAAATAGTGAGCACGGTGGAGTCACTAGAGCCTGATGTTTTTACCAGCATTATTTATTATTATTTATTGAGTTTCCTAATTACAGGAGATTGGAAAATTCCACCTGGGATTTCCATCAACAGGACAAAAGGGTCCTCATCAAAACTTCACCAAAATCTTTTTCGAAGCTCTCCTCAAATCTTCAGAGTTTTATAGAAACCATCACCAAACCAGATAAACAAATCACCACGTGGTGAGAAAGAGCTGTGCTGAAAAAGAGACCTTGGGATGCCTTTCCTGGCCAATCCCAGACAGTATCTGGAACTCTTTTAAAGAAGATAAATCACAGTTCACATGCCCTTCAGGCTGTTTCTTACTTGATGCTAAAGAGGTTGTAAGTTACACATACAAATCCCAAAATTCCACGAGTAGTTATTTAATTGATGCAAAAAAAAAAAAAAAGATAAATATTCAACTTTCCTTCCAAGCAACAAGCTGAGGAGATGCTCTAGGTGCTGAGCTCTGTACCCACCACAGCACATGGGAATGCAGCCTTGTTGGGGTGATGCCTGTGGACGTTTGCTCTGCTCAGAGCAGCAGGTTTCCTGCTTGTTCCAGGCTGGAAAGATCATGGGCATGATTTAGGATGCATTGCTACCCCAGTCTAGATGTGATTAGCTGGCTCAGGAACCCAGAACAAGCAGCCCACGACAATAGAAGCTCAAGAGAGGCTTCCCCACCCTGCCAACATCATGGAGTTGGTGCTCCTCTCAGGGATAAAAACACATTGTCTTAACATAAAACCTCCTCACGAGGATGGTCTCCCATTCCCAACCTGCTCAAGGTGAGGGAAGTGCAAGCTGAATTTTGGGTAGCTGTGACACAGCTTCCAGAATCTTCCCTGTGCCACCCTCGAGGATTTTAGGGTCCCTTGGTGTCACCACCTAGATCCAAAGAGAAGGGCTGCTCAAGTGATGGCTCCAGCTGACAAACTCCATCTGAGCTGAAGCTCAGTCTGCAGCCATGGGATCAACACACCAGGGAAGTGCTGGGTGCCTGCTTTAGGGGCTTGGAAAGGATCTGGGTGCCTGCTTTAGGGGCTTGGAAAGGATCTGGGTGCCTGCTTTAGGGGCTTGGAAAGGATCTGGGTGCCTGCTTTAGGGGCTTGGAAAGGATCTGGGTGCCTGCTTTAGGGGCTTGGAAAGGATCTGGGTGCCTGCTTTAGGGGCTTGGAAAGGATCTGGGTGCCTGCTTTAGGGGCTTGGAAAGGATCTGGGTGCCTGCTTTAGGGGCTTGGAAAGGATCTGGGTGCCTGCTTTAGGGGCTTGGAAAGGATCTGGGTGCCTGCTTTAGGGGCTTGGAAAGGATCTGGGTGCCTGCTTTAGGGGCTTGGAAAGGATCTGGGTGCCTGCTTTAGGGGCTTGGAAAGGATCTGGGTGCTTGCTTTAGGGGCTTGGAAAGGATCTGGGTGCCTGCTTTAGGGGCTTGGAAAGGATCTGAGGGCTTCCTCTTGCCATACCAGTAAATGCCACTGCCTAGCCAAGACACAGCTTACTTTGGCAGAAGACTCAACAGGAGGATTAGCAACAGCACCAAGAGGGCTTTCGTGCTTGGAATAAGTGCAGCTACACCTGGGCTTCTGTTGACAGAATTATGCTGGTAAGAGTGGAGGGGGGGAAATGGCTTCCTGACCAACCCAAATATGCCAGCAAAATCAGTAAGGGTAGGCTCAGGCTTTAGAAGAAACCACACTGCAATTCCTGGCACCTGCTGTTGTAGTGGAAATTTCAATCACAATAACCTGCAGTAATTAAATGGACCATGGAAGGACTTTTGCCCTCAGGGAAAGGATAAAAAAGAATAATATTTCCTTCAAGGAGCTGGAGCACATCCAGCAGAGGCACAAGCAGGCAGGACTGAGCGTAGCGGGCTCGACGTCTCACGCGACAGCCCCTGGCAAGGAAACCAGAGACAGGAGTATGGGAAACCTGAGTGCTTTTGATTTGCTCCAGTCACGTAGCTTTGCCTTCAGGTCTGAAGCTCCTAGTCCAGGGCAAAGCAAACGAGTGAGTGCAGCTGAACTGGGAAGTCAGCTGGTGTGCACTGCTGCGTGGAGAGCAAGGTGTGAAGCCCAACAGTGAGTCTGGAGAGTTCCTAGAGGAGCATCCATCCATCCTTCCTTCCTGCTCCCTATTTGAAAAGCCATTTTCATTCTGGGAAGCTAAAAAGGCTCCATCATTCAATCATCTCCACATGCCAGGCCAGGATGCACCCCTTGCCTATTATACCAGCTTCTAAGTGTCTAAAAAGACAGTTACCAACTCTCCTCACAATAATATCTAGCCTACTTTCTGTCATTCATTTGCAGTCTTATTTAAAGACATTTGAGATTATAAATTTGATTTACTTCTTGCTGGCTGACTGAGCAAATCTACCCTAAATCAACCACATATACACACTCCAAATCTTAATGCTTAGTAACAGCCAAATAATAAACTCTACAGTATTTAAGGCAATTTGTCTACACTTCTGCCTACTAACATCACTGTGGCTAACTCTGGCCACGTTCATGTATTATGGAGATCTATTTTTACCTGAATACAAATGCATCTGAATGTTTTTAAGGAGAAAAATAATCTGCATTTGTAATAATTTTTTTTTATTCCAGCAATGGTTCTTTCTTCTGGACAGCAAAATGGTAATTACTTAAAGTCTTGACCCATGTTAGACTGAATCTTAAGAAGAATAAATAAATAGAAATCAAGCCACAAGTGTGAGTAGTAGTTTTCTACTGAGTGTGTAGTAGTTTTCTGTCTGTATACTGAAAAATGAAGCAGTCTGTAGTAGCAGGACAGCTGGAAACCTGTGTGTTTGCTTTGCTTTTAGAGATTCAGAGAATGTTGGGGGTTGGAAGGGACCTGTGGAGATCATCCAGTCCAACCCCCCTGCCAGAGCAGGGGCACCCAGGGCAGCCCACACAGGAACAGAGCCAGGTGGGGCTGGAAAGCCTCTACCACTAGGATTTCAATACCTCAGTGACATCTAGTTTCTCCAATATACAAGAAGTCAGAATGTACAGGTCAGACAGAAGGGCAAAAACCAGAAAGATGTTTATTTACAACTTGGCATTTCACAAAGCCTATTTATTCCCAATACAGCTACTGACACTTGGTCAGCTATTGTACACGTGTGAGAAAATCACTGTTCTGACAACAGCAGCTTGGCCAAAGCACTGAAACTGCAGGGCCAGGACATCTGCTTAACAGAAATAAGCTCCACAAGGTGGGTTAACACAGAGCCAGGAGGGGCAATATTCTAAATAGTAGTAGCAGCAGCAGCATAAAAGCCAAGCAAGCAATCTAGGCAATCTGGGCTTTGTACAGAGAACCTGTATCACATAAAAAGAATAACAGCAGGAAAAGCAGAAGAAAAGAACATGTGGTGGTTTCAAATCCATCTACCTATCCCAAATGTTATGTATTAAAGGATCCTATTTTTCCTTTTATTAAAAACAGAATTCAGAAACCACACAAGTCAAAATATTCCCCAACTAAAGTCTGCCTGGACATAAAGGTGGCTAGTAAGATACAAATGAAATGCTGCTGGAAGCAAATGCTTACTACAGGTTATTGACACAGGAGAACATCCTTCACAGGGCACACAACACACTCCCAGGGGCTGGTGGGAGCAAAGGGCTCCAGCACTGTGAGCATGGCACTTGGGGAGCTACAGCAAAGTCCACTCCAGCTTCCTCCAGATAGGAGAGGACCTGGGTAAACAGTGCCACAAACAGAGGGTTTCTACAACAAACAATACAAAAAACAACTTGCCTGACCTCGGAGAAAAAGGAAATTACACACTCATGTCAAGGGAAAGCTGGACCAGTTTAAGCAGCCTCAGAGGATGGGATAGATTCCCCTTCCCAAGACACAAGACACTATTCTCCCAGCTGCCAGGACTGGAGCTATGTGTATCTCCAGGTGACAGATCAGAGGCAATAATCGTGTTGGGAAGCTTGACTTTGACCCATTCTATCTGGGTTTATTTACACTGCTTGATGACAGAATAAATCAGATCAGGATACCATCTCTTACGTACTTGTATCTGCACTATCAGGTACAAGGTGATCTTGATCTGCTTGGGGCTCCCATCGCTCTAGCACCACAAACAATTCAGAGGCATGTTTGCCTTCTGAGCTGAAGAAGGTTGAAAACAAAGTAGTAATTCAAATAGAACAGAAGAAAATACCATGTTCTAATTGCAAGCACATACCTCTAAATTTCATTTTAAAACCAAAACACATGAACCCCCAGATCTTTCTTCCTTAAAGTCCATTTACATACTGGCATCTTCCAGTTACAGGATGAAAATCTACCACTTGTTCAAGCAGACAAACAACCAACTTGCACTAAAAATTAATTCCATGGGTGTAACAAGCTAATTACTTGGAGCTGCCCAAGGAATTGTTCTGGGGTGATCATTTCATGTTGAGACAATGACAATTCTCTTGTCATGACACAGCTTGTGCAGAGGATCCCACCCCCAGTCTGTTCTGCTGACCAAAGTCACCACAAAAACAGTTACTGTCTTAACTTCAGAGAGAAAGCAGCACACAAATACATTTCCAAGTACCCACGTGTGAAAGAGCTTTATGTCTGGACACACACAATGCAACTGAATGTTATTATATGTAAAGTATTAGAAGTATGTTATGTATACATGTATCAAACCAGAAGTTCAGACCTCTTGAAGAAAAATGAACCTCAAGGCTTCAGGTAAAAATAAATTATAATATTATTATAATAATTAAATAATTTAAATTAATAACTTAAAAATAAATAAAAAAATCAAAATAAAAATGTAAGAATAAATAACAAAATAATACCTGAAGTTCATTTCAATGAAAATCAATTATTTTGAGGCTGATGTACATTTAGATTCCAAAAAGCTGCAGACAGGGAAGGCAGAAACAATCCTGCATTCGTGGTCCCTTCCAGAAATTTGCTGTTGCAAACTGAAAACATGCAATCACTAAATAAAACTTCCCAAAGGATCCCAAAGCTTTCACACGTGCATTTAATTCAGAACTCTTTTTTTTTTTTGTAATTGAGAATCATTAGGGATACACATCCCATTTCTGTTAACACTGACAGTATTTCATTACACTCAGCTCTATGGAAACACCACAAACCAGNAAAATATTCCCCAACTAAAGTCTGCCTGGACATAAAGGTGGCTAGTAAGATACAAATGAAATGCTGCTGGAAGCAAATGCTTACTACAGGTTATTGACACAGGAGAACATCCTTCACAGGGCACACAACACACTCCCAGGGGCTGGTGGGAGCAAAGGGCTCCAGCACTGTGAGCATGGCACTTGGGGAGCTACAGCAAAGTCCACTCCAGCTTCCTCCAGATAGGAGAGGACCTGGGTAAACAGTGCCACAAACAGAGGGTTTCTACAACAAACAATACAAAAAACAACTTGCCTGACCTCGGAGAAAAAGGAAATTACACACTCATGTCAAGGGAAAGCTGGACCAGTTTAAGCAGCCTCAGAGGATGGGATAGATTCCCCTTCCCAAGACACAAGACACTATTCTCCCAGCTGCCAGGACTGGAGCTATGTGTATCTCCAGGTGACAGATCAGAGGCAATAATCGTGTTGGGAAGCTTGACTTTGACCCATTCTATCTGGGTTTATTTACACTGCTTGATGACAGAATAAATCAGATCAGGATACCATCTCTTACGTACTTGTATCTGCACTATCAGGTACAAGGTGATCTTGATCTGCTTGGGGCTCCCATCGCTCTAGCACCACAAACAATTCAGAGGCATGTTTGCCTTCTGAGCTGAAGAAGGTTGAAAACAAAGTAGTAATTCAAATAGAACAGAAGAAAATACCATGTTCTAATTGCAAGCACATACCTCTAAATTTCATTTTAAAACCAAAACACATGAACCCCCAGATCTTTCTTCCTTAAAGTCCATTTACATACTGGCATCTTCCAGTTACAGGATGAAAATCTACCACTTGTTCAAGCAGACAAACAACCAACTTGCACTAAAAATTAATTCCATGGGTGTAACAAGCTAATTACTTGGAGCTGCCCAAGGAATTGTTCTGGGGTGATCATTTCATGTTGAGACAATGACAATTCTCTTGTCATGACACAGCTTGTGCAGAGGATCCCACCCCCAGTCTGTTCTGCTGACCAAAGTCACCACAAAAACAGTTACTGTCTTAACTTCAGAGAGAAAGCAGCACACAAATACATTTCCAAGTACCCACGTGTGAAAGAGCTTTATGTCTGGACACACACAATGCAACTGAATGTTATTATATGTAAAGTATTAGAAGTATGTTATGTATACATGTATCAAACCAGAAGTTCAGACCTCTTGAAGAAAAATGAACCTCAAGGCTTCAGGTAAAAATAAATTATAATATTATTATAATAATTAAATAATTTAAATTAATAACTTAAAAATAAATAAAAAAATCAAAATAAAAATGTAAGAATAAATAACAAAATAATACCTGAAGTTCATTTCAATGAAAATCAATTATTTTGAGGCTGATGTACATTTAGATTCCAAAAAGCTGCAGACAGGGAAGGCAGAAACAATCCTGCATTCGTGGTCCCTTCCAGAAATTTGCTGTTGCAAACTGAAAACATGCAATCACTAAATAAAACTTCCCAAAGGATCCCAAAGCTTTCACACGTGCATTTAATTCAGAACTCTTTTTTTTTTTTGTAATTGAGAATCATTAGGGATACACATCCCATTTCTGTTAACACTGACAGTATTTCATTACACTCAGCTCTATGGAAACACCACAAACCAGTTTTGATTAGCAGGCCAGCACAACTTCAGCTTTTCTTATTACTGGTGAGGTTTCTTAAGATAAAAAGATTCTAAGTCCCTTCAAGCCAGTTAATGCCTGTTTTAATGGAAAAAATAACTTTTTCCAGCTGTGAAGCAACCCTCAACTCCTAAAGGTCTAAACTCCCACAGCCAGATTCGACTCGAGAGCACTTTCAGGATTAAAAAATTGGTTTGAGCTCAGGGTGTACTGTCAGACCACAATAAAAGGAAAATGAATACAATATGCTGGAAATCAAACCCCAGTCACATTGCAAAAAAACAAACCCCTAGCACTTTCTGACAGCATTAATTATGACACTGTGCCTCCCACTCTTATCACGCACAGCCCTTTCACAGCAGCTCTGCAGACCTCCACCCTCAGACATCCCAGGCATGGAACAACACAACAGGAGGCCTTCTGGAGGGCACAGAGTGAGTTACTGCTACTCCAAGTTCACAAAAGCATTTGGTTTTTTCATCAGTTTCTCAGTTCCCTCTGTTTCATAGAAACTTCTGCATCTGTCCTTGTGGGAAAAGATGAAGGGGAGCAGGAAAGAAGGGACGAACACTGGCAAACCAGGGAAGCACCCCTCTTTGCCTAGAAAAAAAATAGATTTGATGTATTTCCATTGAAAAAAGTTTTCCCAATCAAGAAAAAAAAAAAAAAAAAGCATTAAAAAAATTCTTGGGACATTGAATAAGTGACCTGAGGTTACAACACGACCCCTGCCAGAGCTTCCTTCAGACTCATGACCTAAACAGCCAAGTCATCTTTGCTTTCCAGCTGCAAGCCCACAAGTGAGAAACTGCTCTCAAGACACTCTATTTAGATGACAAGTCTTCTGGCCCACAATGGAAAAGCAGCCACTGAGTGATGTGCCAGCCTAATCTACATCTGCCAGCCCAACCCACAGGGCAGATAATCCACATCATATGCCAGCCCAATCCACATCTGCCAGCCCTGATATGTGGCCATGAGGTCATGTTTTAAATTACCAAAGTTCTAAAATGTTTTTAAGTTCTAAAAATGTTCTAATTTACCCAATCTAGGAGCAAATTTAAGTTGTCCTCAGTGAAGGAAACAATGCATGTAGGAGCATCTTCAGCCCAACCACGCTGAAGAAATTAAACAATTATACAACTGAGAGCATTGCAGTGTTATTGTAAAAATACCCAGTGCATCTGAGTACCCAGAAACAACCTGAGAATGATGCAGATGATGCATCAAAAAAAAAGCTGCTGCTTCATTTTTGCATGACAAAGAAACTGAATTAAGTAAGTACAGTCCAAATTGCTATACCCAGGAACTACAAACCACTTGTTCTTTTAGCAACATGGTATCAGGAAATTGCATTAAAAGCCTAGAAATTTATCACATAAAAGAACAGCTAATGGG
>VYZU01090437.1:75379-91319 GCA_013401355.1 Ceyx cyanopectus | reverse complement strand
CAAACCCTGGCATTTCACATATGGGGAAGATGTATGGCACATTACTGCTCTTCAATATTCAATTCAATCAGACCTGCTAACTCACCTAAGACAACAGGGCTATCATGGAAAAATGATATTTTACCCACAGGATGCCAGTGAAATCCAAACGTTGTAGAGATAGCTGGTCACCATTTAAAAGAGAGACCTAGAGTACTTCAAAATTATAATTCCATTCCCTGAATAAACTCATCACCCTATTTGATTGCCCACATCAAGAGCAAAACATACAAAGAATTTCTTTCTTTTCACTAAGACAGGATTATTTTCTTTTATTTGTAGTTTGACTGCACCAGCTCCTTTCTGTTTTGAAGGAAAATCATCCTGAACCTCAGCATCACCACATGGTTTCCAAACAAGGCTTATTATGTACATGTCTCCCACCTGAGCCAACAGCACAATTCTCTGGGGCAGTGAAAACAGTTTTTGTCCACGTAGACAAGCTACCTTCCCCCACCATGGCTACTCCTAGATAGCTCCTCTCCCTTCTCCTACATTTGAACTCTCTAAAACTCAAGCAACGTGCTTGTAAAGTGTCCTTGAAATAAATCATTTCTACCAAGCAGAAGAAAATTTTACTAGCATCTTCCCCAACACAAACATCCCAAATACATTCAGCTTTGGTCAAAAATCCATTCAGAGTCCCTTTGATTAAGTATTGCTTTTATAAATACAGAGGCAATTGAAAACATCTGGAATATAAAACACTTCTTTGTACGTCATGTTTGGAGTACAAGTCCCTTCGTTTCATGACATTTACCATGTGCTTCAAAGTTAACTGAGGTGACTGAAGGAGGTGTTAGCTCTGAACAGCTGAGCCACAGTTAACTGCTTATGTGCAGCCCACAGCACCCACACACCCAGCTGCTGCTGCCTTGGGGAGCAACCTGGACACCAGCAGCTCAGACACCCAGTTCAGCAAGGGCACTCTAACACTTGGCATCCATTGCCACCAGCAGCAAGTAGCACCTAGATGACCTTTAAGAACTGGTCCACATCTCCACCAAAGCATTCAGCAGTACCTCTGGAGGCAGCAAAGGGTGAATGTTCACTAGTCAAACAGAAGAATTCAGACCTCTAAGCTAGTAAAAAAACAAAAGGGCCTGGAGAAAAAGGCTTTTGACACTGTCTCAGAGGGAAGCTCAGGATGTGTGGAAGAGCAGATGGTCAGATGGGTTGAGCACTGTCTAAAAACAGAGCTGTAGAGGGGGAAAGAACCTCCCTCAACCTGCTGATCACACCCTTCTAATGCCCCCAAGAGACCACTGGCCTTCTGGCCACAAAGGCGCACACTGCTGCCTCATGGTTAACTGGTTGCCCACTACAGGTCCTCCATGGAGCTGCTTTCCAGCAGGTCACTTTGCTCTCAGTGCTCTGCACACAACCAGCCTGGACTGGTGCAGGGCTCTACACTTGCCCTTGCTGAACTTCATGAGGCTGCACTCCACCCAGCTCTCCAGCATGTCCAGGTCCCTCTGGCCGACAGCACAGCTCTGGTGTGCCAGCCACTCCTCCCAGTTTGCTGTCAGCAGCACACTTGCTGAGGGTCTGCTCTGTCCCTTCACCCAGGTCATTGACTTGCATGTCCAACAGGGAGAGATGGGAGGGAGAGAAGTTCTTCTTATCACATCCTTTGTCCAGCTGTGTGAAAAGGCCAGTGCTCCACCCCACCAGCTGCAGAGTCAACCCAGCAATGCCTGACCAACACAGACTGAGGCACACCAGCTCTTCCAGCACTAACTAGTGGACCAAGCTTGCCCAGCCCTACCTCCGTGGAGGCAACATCAATATCCTTCAGCCTCAATACATCTTAAACATGACCTAAATCCTTTCCCCACTCCCCAGCTGCACTTTTTAGCTGCAGTTTCATACAGCGGGTCAAAAATGAGTTAATGTGACAAGAGAAAAGAAAAACATCTAGAGCAAACACAAAGCCCAACGTCAAGAGAAATGGAGGAGGGGTGAAACAGTCATTTCAAAGTGACCCTTTGTGGGGGGTGGGGGGAGAAGTCTGCCTGATTTTCTTCAGATAGAGCTGGGCAGGAAATCGTTGAGGTGGGTTAAAATACTTTTCTTGTACATGTTTTATAAAGAATTTCCTCTGATTACTAGAATAATATTTGTTTTCATGTCAATCTTGATAAATCACAGCTGTGTTGCTTTATTTCCTCTTTACCCTCTCCTTATTTTCATCTATTAATAGAGATGCATGTCCCCATGCATCAATTAAAAATAGACATAGATACTTATTCTATATATAAACACATCCATTTTACAATCAAATCCCCTCCAGAACATCATCCTGGTCCTGAAAATGTCTCATTTGCACTTGGACTGCTGAGCTCACAGTTCAGGGGAGGAAGGGGAGATATCTAAAGAAGCTTTAGTGTCACTCAGAGCCATAGAGTTTGTCAATTTCAAAGCTCTGGAAGTAGTCTGAACCAGGTATTTGAAGCTACCAATATGGTGAGCATCACTCCAAATGACATTCTCCAGTACTGCTGAATTTTGGAGTCCAGCATAGGAAGGAAAGGATTTATTCAAAGTTCAATACACCAAAACTCACTTGATCATTTGATTTACAGGAGAAGGATTAAAATCTTAGTTCTTGTTGCAGCTTATGTCTCCCAGATGACACCTACCCACTTAAAAGACACCACCAGCAGTTTTTAGGCTCAAACTTGACAAGCTTTCCAGGCTCCAAGAAGAAACTGAAGAGCAGACTGCACTGCTGTAGCCCACTAGGTTTCATCAACTGATAGAAACCTTCTGATTTTAAGTTTTTCTTAAAGCCTCTGACAGTCACAGCAGCTGCTTTATGTCTGTGCTGAGCAGCACTAAGGAGAGTTATTTGCTTTCATTAAAAGGATTAAGCAGAAGTGTAAAAGGACTTTTATTAGGGGTCTCACTAAACACTCAGGTCTTAACAAAGCAGGTAGATAGTTCTGAAAACAAGGCTCCCTTCCCAGCAAGTCACCTGGAGGCATCTGACCTATTCCTACTGACAGTCAATGCATTCAAAGATCTCCCCCGG
This sequence comes from Ceyx cyanopectus, assembly GCA_013401355.1. Lineage (NCBI taxonomy): Eukaryota > Metazoa > Chordata > Aves > Coraciiformes > Alcedinidae > Ceyx > Ceyx cyanopectus. Next base: position 88,246 of record VYZU01090437.1, on the reverse strand, counting down.
GAAAGATTATCCCCTGGAGTTGATTAGGTAATTTTACAGCTGGCATGCTGAGATTTTAACAGCCTTTAAGAGCCATCCAGTTAGCTCACACTGAAATGATTTAAAAAAAAAAAAAAAGAAAAAAAACCTCAAACAACCCAAACCCCACGAACTGACAAATGTTGTCAAAGTGACAGCTCTGCCTGCCTAAGAACCAACAGGTATCTAGACCCAGTTGGAACAATATCTAAAAGGCTGTTCTAAAAGAAACTCACAAGTATACTCATTCAATTTCCCTAGACAGCTTGCTGCATTTCTTCACTGCCATTATTGTTAAAAGTTCTCCCTAATATCCAACCAAAATACCATAAAATATCCTACATCCTACAAAAGAAATAGGATGGAAAGAAATCAGCTACGAGCAGACACAGTACACTATTCTTTTCTGGTATCTTCTGACATATCAGAAAATATATGGGCTTTGCTCAGAGCCATTTCCTCCCTCCAGTCCTCTCAAAGAATGTTGTTTGTATATACAAAGCAGGGAGGAGCTGCAAAGTACGAGAAGAATTCAGGGGGAACTCTGGACTTGCAGGCTTCACCCAGCAGAGGCCAGATCCACAGCACCCAAACTGGGCTCTGCAGAAAACAAGGGGAGAAGGGAGAGCTTCTCTTCTCTTCTCTGCTCTTCCCTTCTCTTTCTCTTCTCTTTTCTCTTTCTCTTCTCTTTTCTCTTCTCTCTCTCTTCTCTCTCTCTTCTCTTTCTCTTCTCTTTGCATTTTAGCCACACACTCCAGTAAGTGCCAGAACAGAAATAGAGGATGGGTAGAGATGGCTGCCCTGAAATCTCACAAAGAGTTAATAAAAAGAACTACTGCCAGCTGAGGAACCTGAGGAGCACAGTAAGTGCTACCATCACTAGAATACAGCTCTGGGCTTCTACATCCCAGATAACAACTCCATTTCCTTACCAACAAGCTGTTTGCAGGATAGTAATCCCACCTACAACTGCTCTTTGTGGGAAACTTCACACTGCTACCTACCAGATCATCATTCCATCGCAGCTGCCTCTCCAGCTCCATAAACAACACTTCATGGGGAAGACTTTTTTACACTGGAAAATACACTTATCTTCTCACCCAGATAGGAACTCTCCTGTTTTCATTTTGTTGTTGCTTCATTCTTCTGAAAGGGTTCCAATTTCAGTGGCAGTGCTAACACCAGGCCTGAAAAACTACACACATTCAAGAAGCAGCAGTTAACAAATAAAGAATAATGTCCCTAAAAGCTAATTCCTTGTTTCCTAATTTGGATCAGTATGTGCTCACTGCAGGAGTGAGCTGATCCTGTACTTGCTGGGAAAAATAATACATGGAAAACAGATGAGGCAATACATGGATCAGTTAAAGGTCTGAACACTGTCTTGACTAACTCCATGCCTAGGTCATCACAGTGACAATTTAAAGAAAACCAGAAAATGTATTAATTAAACACTTAACAGGAATAGGAAAAAAAAAGTATTCAGAATATAAGAAACCATTTCCAGGGCGAAAAACACACAAATTCCACATGCAGGTATTTAAAAGTTTTTTGCCTCCACATATTATGTATTAGTGCAAAAAAATCAAGATTTCTTTTGTAAGCAGCAACCTTAGTGCAGTTGTACAAACGAGAGCATGTGCCTCTGCATGCACTGGGCATCACAGGCACCTCTCCCAGGGCCAGTCCCAACACTGCTGTGAAGACCTTTTCCCAACAAAGACTGAAGGAAGTTTTCTTCCCAGCAGAATGATGGAGGGACTCCTGCTGCCCTCAGGAAAATGGAAGAAGACTGCTGGGTGTGCCAAGCAGAGCACTGCTCTTGGGAGCCTTCAGCTCCCCAAAAATATAGCACCATCTAACGTGGAGGAACATTGGGTGGCAGTGAAAGATCTCAGAGCAAGGCTACTGTTAAATCTTTGCTGAGAAACAAGGCAAGACATCTGTTTTGCATTGCCTTTGAAATCATTAACTGATTTGTGCATTACCAATATGAAAATTAATTTTATTCTCCTGTGAGAAAGTTTGGGAAAAGTGAAAGTCTTCAGTAATCTTTAAAAAGAAAGGAAAAAAAAAACACAAAAGAAAAAAGAAAAGTTGAGATTAGGATTTACAAAGAGCCAGTTCCCACAAAAGGCATGATGGAGCCGTGCCAAATGTTTCTAAGAACAGAGCATTTTTGGGTTGTTTATTTAGAGCCAAATTTCTTATGCCTTCATTCTCTCTTTTATGGGTATTAATAAGATTTCCACATAAATCTCTCTCTACTTAGTCATCTTCACCACTGTCAGGCTGCAGAGCTCTCCATGAGGAAGGACTGCCAACACAAATGTTTGTGATGTCACATGTGCCACACTATGGCTCCAGCCATTGCTCACAACAAACAGGCCCAAAAGCTGAAAGGCCACTGCAGGCCATTGAAAGCAAAGGATTTTATATAGAAACATATCTAGTTTTGGCATGAAGAGATTCCAGAGAGAGAGGAATAGGAGAAATAACATTGGCAATTAAGCAAATGTATCACTTGGTTTGGTGTTAACCAGTGAAAAAGCAGCAAGCATCTTTCTCCAATTAATGCACATCTTCAGACAGATTTCACACATAAACTGGACATTTTACCTGTGCTCATCTGAAAATGCCTTTCTTTATTTCTTCTATTTCTTTTACAGGCCCTACATGTTCCACAAACAGAAAATCAGTGCATACATTTGCAGCTGCAAATCCCCTTCCGTTAAGGAGTTCTAGAATTCATGGCCAAGAATTTTATCATTTCTTTTTAATCACAAATCAGTTGCCATTTCCAAAAGGATGATAATAAAGCCTAAAGGTCTAACCATGCCATTATACCCAGGAATGAACACAGAATGTCCAATTCTGGGTTTACAGAAAGTCTGCTGGAGTGGCAGAGCACAGCCCCAGACAGGCAATCTTAAAGTTGATCTTAAGGATCTTCTCTCATCTATGTTTAATACACAAGAAAGAGAAAATCTGAATTTCTGGAGGAATCCTCCTCAGCTCAGTTTCTCAGGAGCACACAGCATTAAATCCTCTCATGGAAAACGTTGATTTATTTGCAGTTTGGCTAATCAGGAGGCAATTAGGGCTGCATTTAAGAGAGGCAGTTGCATATGAATTAAGCTGGTCTTAGAAAATAAAACCCCACAACAAACCCGCACCTCAGTAATGGCTCATGAATGAGGTTTCACCTCGTCCAGTGCATTTCAGGGAACTGCTGTAACAGCCTTTCAGAGTTGTCTCAATAAATAACAACTGCCAAGCCCACAGCTTCCTTGAGAACACATCCTTTGCACATAATAGAGTCGCTCTGCCAGATAAAGCTCATCTTCCTTATCTGTAAAAATACACAAGTTGCCTATTTATTTCAGCTGCTCTTATTACCAGCCACAACTCCTCAGTGTCCAAACCCCTACTTATGCCCATGAGAAAGGCTCAGGTTCACAGAGCCTCAGCAGGCACCACCTAAAGCATCCCTGTGGCTCTGCAGCTCCAGCTGAAACACGCAGCACTGAGTTGCTGTTTGAACACTCTGCTTGACACCAGTATTTATTTGGTGATCAAACACTTCAACACTTCTCAAGTGTTTGCAAATAAAAGATGATACCTTTTCGGCTAAACAGGGCTCGCAAGTCAAGAGAGAACACGGTCAAAACCACAACGAGTCAAGCAATGGCTGCACCATTCATATTAATGACTGAATATTAAGTGTTTATATTATTATATAATGTGTATGGGATGGGAACCTCCTTCCACAGCAGTGACTGCAATGAAAGGTTACCCTGTTACCCTGGAAGGATTGAGCTTTCTGAGTTCCCACTGCATTCAGTGCAGGAGATTATCAGTAATAAAAACAGCCTTTTAACCAACCTTGACTTGTACAGCATCATTTCTGAAATACCACTGAATGACTTCCAGGAGAAGTCAAAGGTATTAATTGTCTCACAAGGGTAAGATGCTGAATTAAGTCACAGCACAAGTATTTCTGTAATAATCCCACTGCCACTAGAGCTCCAGGCACATGTAAAATATCTTACCAATTACCCTGCAATTATAAATGCACCCAAACACTGACAAAATGCAGTGATCACACCCTGCCAAGAGTAACCTGTGGTCAGCATCAGCAGTAAAACTGAGAAGAAACACACCTGAGAAGTCAATGCTTTTTTAACTTGCAGTTAACCTTCAGTATTCAAATATTCACACAGCTAACATATTCCTAAGAGAATGACCAGTCCAAGAGGAGCAATTGCTTTTTAAACTGTCACCAGGGTCTATCCCAGGATTTCAGCAACCACAGAAAAGCATCCTGAATGTATCTGGAAAACACTGCTCCTACAGAGTCACACAGACAAAAATCCCACTAACCAAATTAATGATTCAGAGCATCATTTTACTTAATTTTAAAATGTAAACAAAAGCTTCCATTCTTACTGCAAAACAAAGCCAACTCAAGCAACCTACAAAATAATCACTTTAAACCCACATATTTCATTGTTGAGTTAGACGAGGAAGACTGAGCCATGACCCAAGATATTTCTGACACGTGGAAGCTGTATTGAAGCTCATAAATATCTTCTCACTAATTGTTTTCAGTATTTAATTGCAGTAAAGATATGAACACAGTCATGCATTGCTAGGTCCTGGTCAGATAAAACTGCAAGGTCACCAAAGCACACCACTCACAACAGAGTGATTGGAAACTGGGAAACTTCTTCCTCACTAATACCAGCTTAAAAAAAATAAAGCCAAAATTTGCTTGGCATAAAAACACACCGTCTAAACGTTAATAAATACAAATATTTAAGGATTCTAGGAACAGATTCACTTATACCTTGTGACACATGTTCCATCACCAACATGTATGTTTACTACACATACCCAGACTTCTGCCCAGCAGTTTAACAACAAAGTGCTGGGAAGTTTGGGGTTGGTTTTGAGAGGGTGGATGCTTTTGTCTTTTTATTTCCAAATTCTCTTCTATCTTCTTATTTTTAGCAAAAACACCTGTGCAGTGCTCTTCAGTCTATTTATTTACAGATCTTTCCACTTCTTTAGGCAATGAGCAGAAGTTTGGGTTATCTGTAGGTTCCAAACATTCATTTTGGCTGACAAAAACCTCAGTGCAACGCTCTATACCAGGAGCTGACCAATCTAATTTCACTGTACCTCACACACACAGAGTTTTTTGGTGACCAGCACTGCCAGGTGACAGATTCCCAAATTAAATATGTGATTTCACCAACCAAACTCTTATAACCCATAGCTTCCCTGCATTGTATTTTACATTCATATGTATTTTACATTTGTTTGTATTTTACATTCATGTGTATTCATACTCACATGTCTTTCTGTGTGTTTTTTCAGGAGGCTGTAGTAAAGCAGCTGGCTGCTGTGTTCAATAGCAGTGAAGGACCATTTGTTTCACCAGCACATTCTGCTGTTGCACTCTGGCTGGGGTGTTTCCTATTGTATTTATCAACAGTTTTATGTGTGAACAGGGTCGGGAGGTGCCATGATACATATAAGGTGAGAGTGAAGATTTACTGGAGAGAGTCCAGTGCAGGGCACCAAGATGCTGAAGGGAGTGGAGATCTCCCTGCTGAGGAGAGGCTGCGAGAGCTGGGGCTCTTTAGCCCGGAGAAGAGGAGACTGAGGGGGGAGCTCAGCAGTGTCTGTCAATATGTTAAGGGCAGTGTAGGGAGGATGGAGCCAGACTCTGCTCAGTGTCATCCAGTGTCATCCAAGAGGCAATGGGAGTCAGTTGGAGCACAAGAGGTTGAGGGGAAACAGAAGGAAAAACTTGTTCCCAGTGAGGGTGCCAGAGCCTGGCAGGGGCTGCCCAGGGAGATTTGTGGAGTCTCCTTCTCTGAAGACACTCAAGAGCTTCCTGGATCTGTTCCTGGGTGTCTTGGTCTAGGTGCCCCTGCTCTGGCAGGGGGGTTGGACTAGATGGTCTTCTAGCTCCCTTCCAACCCCTAACATCTGTGATTCAGTCTATCCATAGGATTCCTCACAGATCTGGATGCAGCCACCTCTTAGCACCCAGCTCTGCAGCTACGCTGGCTTTCCAAAGGCCAAACCCCAGCACCGCTCTTCTTCCAGCGACCTCTTCGTCGGCAGAGCCCGAGGGCAGAGCCGAGAGGCTATCCCCGCACCCCATCCTCACTGGCGGGCACCTGGGGGCGGCTCGACCCGACGTCTCTTGCGGGGGGATGAGGGGGCGAGGCCGTGAGCGACTCGGGCGGGGTTCTAAGGGCACCAATATTATAATAACAACAACAACCGTGGAGCGCAGAGGGCCGGGTTAAGCACCACGGACAGGCTGCGGGCTGAGGGCAGCGCAGGGCAGCGCAGAGCCGCTCGTGCCCTCTAGGGGCCCGGGACCGCCAACGCCACGCGCCCGCCCCGCCGGGAGCCGCTCCCGCCTCCCCCAGCACCCCCTCAGGCCTCGCAGCGCGGGCACCCGGCGGGACAACGGCGATAACGGGAATAATAACAACGATAAGGGGCTTGTAACAAGCGCACGCCCACACGGAGGGGTGAATCAGAGTGTCAGGGGTTGGAAGGGAGCTAGAAGATCATCTAGTCCAACCCCCCTGCCAGAGCAGGGGCACTTAGACCAAGTCACCCAGGACCAGATCCAGGGGGGTCTGGAATGTCTCCAGAGCAGGAGACTCCACACCCTCCCTGGGCAGCCCCTTCCAGAATTCAAAGCTATGGTTGTGAAAAGCAGCTGTTGAGGGAGGAAAGGAAAGGCTCGATGAAGGGGGTCCACGGGTTCTTGCCTGTGCAACCTCAAGTTCATCTCCCAAAAACCTGAAAAACTACATAGTGCACAGGAGAGAATTTATTCCTGACACAGTAACACATCATTGATGGTAATTCATCAAGAAACTTTTTTCTTCTCTGCTTGTTTAGAAAAACCTGCACCAAAAAAAAGCCAACCAAACAACCCCAAAACCCAAAGCAAAACAACCACTTTGTTATCTGAAACTACATGTATTTCTTTATTCTATCAACTGTACATCTGCCATTAGATGATCCGAGTAAATCACAGCAACTGGCTCAAAGCTTCAATTTCAGCAGCATTCTTTTTCTTCTCCAACCATGCTCACCCCCATTTAAAACCCTGCGGTTTGCAGGCAGCAGAATTCAGCAAACTTTCCAGTTCCAGGGCAGGGTATTTTTTTTTATATACATATCACTTTTTTTCAAGTAAAAAGCCCCAGCAATATTCCTCCAATTTGCAGAATCCAGCTACTTCTCAGCCTCTTGCAACAACAACAACAAAAAAGGGTTTGAACACAAGCACAGTAACAGCAAATCAGGACAAATTCATACAAATGTCACAGTTAACATCCAAAACATCATGTGTCACTGGTTTTCCCCTCCAACCCCCAACAAGCTTCTCAAAACACATTTCATACACAGCGTCACTGTTCTGGCTGTTTATTTAATTAACATGACAACCCAGCATACACAGGATTTCTTTCAGTTCCCTGGCTTTGCATTTTCACACTTCAAGCAGAAAGAGCAGAAAGTCACTACTGTGTTTTACTTTTTTTTTACCAATACGCCATAATATAAATTTCTTGATTTAACCAATTGACTAAAATAGATTCTAAACCCATCGTGAGAGTTTATACATTTCTCTGAGGCTGAAGAAAAAAAAAAAATAAGAAAAAAGTTCTAAGTAGAGCGGGTTTGAATAAATGAAGCCATGCAAAAGAAAATATAAAGTGTTACGTCTGGAATCCCTGGGTGATTTTTCCTGGAGCCTTACTTAAATATTTTACACAGTTGTGTTTTAGCAAGTCACAAGATGACATAACTCCTCAGTATTCCTCAGTTTCCAGTGACCTAAATGGTAATGCCAGCAAATTTTATCAGAGTAATTATAAGCTCAATAATGCTTAGCAGCAGGAGGAAAATACAGACTATAATGCTGCGTGCCTAGCAGGAGACCACAACTTTGACATATGTGAAGTTCAATATCTAGATTTAATCTACCTTTTCCTCTCCACAATTTTACATCTCTCCATGTTGCGCTCGAATCTCTCCTATTTTTTGGGCCAGAGGGCAAGATAAGCAATATAAATATTAAATATTAAAAATTGTTTATGAGATAAGGGTACATCTGTCCTTTTTTTTTAGGACAGAATGATAGAGAGACAGGAAAGGGGGGAGAAGAAAAGTATTCCTGGCACTTACAAAGTTCTCACTGTCAAACAAAGAACAGATAAAGCCTTAATTTTCCCTTGAAAAAAACCCAACAAATACATTTCTTTTTCTCCTCAGTTTCTTAGATCTTATCACCGAAGAGATATCTTTGACCATGTGAACTGCTACAGCATTGTCTTCTCAACTGCAGACAGGCAGCGATAACAACCATCCCCGCTCACAACTTTCCCAGGCTCCACACTGGGAACAGGCAGAGTCACTGTCCAGAACCCATCCAAAAAATGGTCAAATCAAGCAAAAACCCTGGAGAAATACAGGGGAGTCTGGCACCACATTTTTGATAAAAAAAAAAAAAGATTCTTCAAAGCAGAATCAGGCAGGGAAAGATGGAGCAGCACAAACCAGCTACCAAGCCTCAGACCCATCAAAAGAGGTGGCACACCCTCAGACATCCCTCAGTAAGCCAAAAAGCTTTCCACCTCTCCAACTGCTCAAAAGGAGGGCAAAAGCAAAGAGAAAGAAGAGAAACGTGTAGAAAAACCTCTCTGCCCTGGGAGCCAGAGGACACGGGCAGCAGTTTGCAGATGGAGCTGCTGGCCTGGCAGCTGGAGACATCATAGCTGCAGCACAAACTGGTGCCACCTCTCATACAGAGGGGGGGGTTTTCAGCAGGGCAAGACTCAGCACCTCACTTTATCACACAGGGTGGTTTTAGAACTACAAAATACCCTGATTTATGCTGCACCTGGGACAGTCTTCTAAGGAAAAAGAAGGAAATCTGAAAAGGCAACTCCTTGCAGCAGCTGCTCTAGATCATCTCACACACGCTTGTATTAAATCCAAGTTAGATGAAAACTTCCCATTCCTCCCAAATAAAACCAAACAAACAACAAGCACAAGGCTTAAAAGCAAAACTGGGAGCCTTCAACGTGATTTTTAATTGTCCAGCTACTATCTCCTGTGGAGAATTTTACCAGTCAAAGCCAAATCATCCTTTTGGACAGTTGTCTGTTAAGATTCACACACAGGTACAAGCTCCAGAGCACACAGCCCACAGTATTTTAATGGAAAACACCATGACATTTTATGGAAAACACCACCAACGCATTTCTCTCCCCCCAACCTCCTCTCCAAGCTTTAAAGAAAAACTGAAATGTTTGCTAAACCATGAAGAAGAAATGTCAGAAGTCATTACCCTGGCAGTACTTGTGTGTTTAATGGAAGGAGGAAAAAAAAAAAGGATGGGGGGGCGGAATTTGTTCATTCATTCAGCGTCTTCTCCATCCATTCACAATTTCTCTCTGCAGCCTCTTCCCAATCTGGGTGAGCAAGCCCTGCAGGAGCTGAGCATCCTCAGCCCACACTGATGCAATCACAGGAGCAAGGCTATTGCAATGCACAGATTTCTCAACCAGATCTATCCACACGCCAAACTGGAAGCTTTTAATCCAAAGAATTTGAGGAAGTGGAGGAAAAAAGAGAATGTACACAAAAACATTTTTTCTAAAAAAAAAACAACCACAAAAAAAACCCCCAGAATTAAAAACTAATAAAGATCATTTTTAGCAAGAAAAGAATGGGGTTTGATTCTGGGTGGTGGGTTTAATGAAACAGTTCTGCTATTTAAGTTCTTTTAGGAACTGAGCAGCAACTAAGACGTTTCAACAGAAGGAATAATAGGAACACAGGCATTTCCAGCTACTCTTACTAGCAGCTTAAACAGAAGTTTACTTTTAATGTTAAATATGATAATACCTTGATCTCTGATGTTAGTCTGCAATTCCTGGTACCATCCTTTATATCACAAAGCTACATAGATTTATCAACCCTGTTTTCTGCTAGGGAAAAAATCAGGTAACAACCGAGACGTGGCTAAAAAATTCAGGAATTCTGACTTTTGTAGAATCTCCTATCACAGACTGTCAGAGAGGGAGGGAACCACACTCTGGAAAAACAAAAACTTAAGTGCTCAGCAATAGGAAGGATTACACGAGAGACAATGGGGAAAGGTCTCTAAAACATCACTTTGTGCTACTCACCAAATAAAAGCATATTCACATTGAAAGCCATAAACCAACTTCATTTCCTGATGAAAATTATTGGCAGCTCCCAGATGTATTAACAAACTATCTCTCAGACCAGAAACATCCAGGGCATGCTTTTTAAAAACAGGAGGTGAGGGAAGGCCTAGTTTTGTTTATAAAACCCTCATCTTTTTTTTTTTTAACATGTTATACTTTAAAACTGTCCAAAAGAGCAACATTTACCTATGGTTTAAGAGGAACAGATTTTTGCTATAAACACAAACTTTGTGCTTTAACAGTCCCACTTCTCCCAGCACTTCAAGGTCCTTACAGAGCTTTGTTTCAGCTTTGCCATTTTTCTATCTTGTTGACCTTTATTTTATTTAAATCTGCCAAAGTAGGTTTGGAAGCAGGAATCACTCAGGGCGAAGCTGACCAAGTAACACACCGTGGGGTTCAGGGGGATAAGAACTGGTTATCCATCACCAGTGTAACATCTTGGTTTGTAGATCCAGATGGTTGGAATTCACAAACTAGCCAGCCTTAGCTCCAAACGGTTGCACGGAGAGATGTGAACTGGAAAGCTGGTTTAATTTGAAGTGTGAGAGCGAGTGGAAATGTTTAAAATCTTAAAAATTATTTCTGTGAGAAACCTCCAGGAGTAGCATCATCAAGTAAGTGTAATTTGTTGCCTTAGGTATTGTATTTACAAATCGTTATTACACTCTCTCAGTAAAGTCAGAACTGGGTCAACTTTCTACTTTCTCACCCTGGATTCGCCCGGACGCTGCGGTAAATATTTATTTCCTCTAAACAAAATCGCTAAACAAACACCTTCATTTGTTGTAAAACAAGCCTCGAGTGTATGGGGTTGTCAGGCCCTCTTCTACAAAGTGTCACCGCCAACCACGCGGGGGATGTCATCAAACCATTTCCAGAAACAAACTAGCCACCCACAGCACGGGGTTAGATGCGAAAACACTTCGCTGCTCACCCAGCAAGAGACCTGGGAGAAAACTTCTGGTGCGAGGCAATGGGCTGCAAATTGACCACGGCACAGAGATGTTGACTGGAAAAAAATCCTTAACGCTATTTGCCATTTTTCCCCCCACTGCTCTGCGAGGGTCGTGCTGACTTTCAATCCTCGAGTCCCCTTTGCGGGGGCAATCTTAAATATCAATAAAAATAAAGTTCCAACGCTTTAAGCACAGACCTCAGCCCACCTCGTGTCCCTGTACAGCAAAGACCAGGGGGTTCGCTGCTTTCTTTTTCGAGGTGCGCACCAGAAGGGCGCATCTCTAGTAAGATCCATTCAAATCGTGAGCTCTTAAAGAAAACAAAAGTTGAGATAAATCGCATGTGCTCGTCCCGGTTCCCACAGGCAGCTCCGAGCAGGAGCTATTTATTGATTACACACGCACAGGAATAGTCCTGGGGAGGCAAAGTGCAAAGATGAGCAGCACGCTGTTGGGGCCCGCCTCACAGCACCCCGATAAGGGACTTCTCCCACCGAGCACAAGCTGCTCGCCTCACGCACACACCTTGATTAAAGCTTAAAACCCATTTAACCGCGCTAGGCTACCTTCCCAGACAACTCCGAGTTTAAAAAGGCTCCTAAGTGATGCTAGGAAACCCGAAGGCAGCGCTGCGGGCAGGTCCCCAGCAGCTCCGAGAGGACTCCAATCGCCTCAACCTTCCAAAGCCGGGCTTTAGACTTAGCCAAGAGCCGGTGAGGACTGTAAAACTCCCCAGCTTTCCTTCGTGTCGCTGCTCGCAGCCGGGGCAAGGCACGCTGGGTTCCGAGAGTCCCGCTTCCCTACGCTCCCAGAGCCGTCCCACGGGGCTCCGCAGAAAACCCGCACCGTGCCCGAGTGTCCGAGACAACCCGCACCGTGCCCGGCCCCTCCACCGAGAGAGCGGCCGGGACTCCGCAGCTCCCCCTCACCTCCGCCGCCGGAACCCCCAACCCGCCACCGGCAAAGTTCGGGAGCAGTCCCGCGCAGACGCTCCTACCTGTTCCCGGGGGATGCAGGGCAGCGAGGTCCGCCGGTGGCTCTTGCTGCTGCCGCCGGACATCTCGGCGGAGATCATGGAGCTGGACCGCCGCCGCCGCCTGAGCGCTGGGGCTTCGTCCGCGGCCGGGGGGGCGGCGGGAGGCTCGGCCAGCGGGGCGGCACGCCGCGGGGGCCACAGCCGGTCGGCGTAACCGGCCAGCAGGATGCCCAGCAAGCCCAGCAGGTAAGCCAGGTAGGGCCGCCAGGACGTCGGGACTCTCTCCAAAGCGACGAGGGACGTGGTCCTGGCCGCGCTAGTCACGGCGAGCATGAGGACGCCCTGCCTCGCTTTCAGCACCAGCCATGTCACGGCGGCCGAACAGCTCAGCACCACCCCCGTGGCGGCGAGGGAGAGCAAGTGATCCTCCCCCGCCGCCAGCGCCGTCTGCGCCAGCGCTTCCCCCCCGCAGCAGGCGGCCAGCAGCAGAGCCGCGCTCCGGGGCCGCACGCCGCCCCGCACCAGGTAGCGCCCCGCGCCGAAGAAAGCGGCGGCCAAGCCCAGGGGCACGGCCCCGGGGAGCAGCCAGCCCCAGCCACGCGGCTCCGCGCCGCCCTCCGCCGCCGCCGGCTCC